>OY757921.1:38811583-38923744 GCA_963585895.1 Sepioteuthis lessoniana | reverse complement strand
GACGTCTGATCACACCTAGAGTACTCTGTTTGATTTGCCACGATTTTGAATTACCTCAAAACAAATATTTTTGCGAGAATGAAAAAATAATTTTTGCTCTAAACCAATTTTAAATAATGTAGAGTTTATATCAAAGGAAAAAACTTTGGAATATATATATATATATATATATATATATATATATATATATATATATATATATATATATATATATATAAGGTCTTAGAGTGATGATTCTATTTGTAGAAATATTTGCCTACATTAAATATTTCAGTTTTTAGACATTCATTCCGGTGTGTAAGTTAATTAATGAAACGAAGAGAAAGTTTTAAAATATTCTGTTTCCATTGGTGCCGTTCCGTTTCAAATTTGTGTGATGTAATTAGTGTTTCAAAATTTATTTATTAAAATAATCCGTATCTATCTATCTATCTATCTATCTATCTATCAACACCCCCCACACATGGTTTTGTGTGTATGTGTACGTGAGTGTGGTTATGTGTGTGAGTCCTTGGCAGTCATTTTATCTATCTATCTATCTATCTATCTATGTGTGCGTGCGTGAGCTCTGTGTGTGTGTGTGTGTGTGTGTGTGTGTGTGCTAAGATTCATATTATCTACTTTATATCTACCAACTGTAAACATTCTGTAATCTATCTATCCGTCTTTATCAGTGTTCACCGTCTTTCTATCTCCTTTTAATTCTACTATCTATCTATCTATCTATCTATCTATCTATCTGTAAATGATGAAGCCATAATATTTTAAATAAGGGATTTAGTAACTTTTCTGCACCAATCTGACCAAATAAGGAGACAAATTAAAAAAGAAAGCCTAGTCTCTGATTGTATCGTTGTTTGAAGTGGAAGTCTTTAAAATTAAAGTTGCGGTTAGAATCTAAATTATGTTTGACCAAACCGTTATTTATGTCTGCTCTTTTAAAATCTCTTGTCTGCTCGTAAATTTGTTAATTAATACTAAGGAAAGTTTCGCCTACATAAATTTTTTATTACGATCCAGATTTGGAATTTCATAAACGCCCTGCTCTGGATTCATTGAGGGTATTGTTATTTCTATTATTAATTAAATTACAAATTATCTTTGAATAGTTAGTGACTGTTTTATATCCTAGTTGGGTTAGTGTTTTTTTTCACGAACTTAGCAGAGGTGTAGTCGGTGTATTCTACAGTTCCAACCGACCAGGCGTTCAACATAATTGAAAATACACTACAGAAACACGTCTGCATTTAATAAATACAAAATAATTAATTAGATCATCATAAAACATTTTCTTAGCAAATTCTGCACTGAAAATTGATTACAGCAAGGCAATATAAATTAGGGGGTCTCTAACCCGCGAGCCGTGAGCCAAATGCAGCCTTCGAGATCCCTCCGTGCGGTCTTCATTCAACTTTCAATATTTTCCCTTCGCTTTTTATTGTTGACTGTAAAGATCTACCACTACAACTGATGATGGAACTCATTGATCTTCAGTGTTCAGAAGATATTCAAGTTTCTGGCTTGTTATATTCTTGATTTCTAGTAGGTCAATGTGCTTCAGGACGACTCTCCAACTTTATCACCCACACCCAGTAAGAATTGACCCTGTTTGGCACTGCATACCGCTGTAAACAGTTGTTCTATAAAATGTAGCATGCCAATAGTACATAATCGACGGGCTATTCTGTACAAGTAACAAAAAACTTGATAGATTTTTAAAAAATTAATTAACTAAATGCCTTAAATTCAAGGGAAAACAGATAAGCCAGAAGAAAAACCACCGACAGAATTACCTAAGCTGAAACTTAAAAGTGCTCAATACACTGAGTAGAGTTGGGTGGAAATTGTCCTTGTAAAAATCAAGTTTAATGAAAGTCAGTAGAGATAAGGAGTGAAAATGTGAATAGAAACTGTTAATTTAAATATTTTGTAGGTTATTTGTTAACGTAAACTTAGAAAAATCCGGCGAAATGGTTTTAACTATATTTCCCAATATTTAGATAACATCGACATCTCTGCAAGTGTCGAATGTGTGGAAAAAAAGACAATTTTTTTACTGGGAAAATAGTTTATAAGTTTCAAATAAAAGTCAGTATCATTCGTAAAATCCTGATACAAAAATTCACAAGTGTCGGTAGTATCCTTTACCTTTTGAATGCCCAGAGGTTTATGTTTTTAAATGGGTTATTAAAATACTAGGTCAGTTAAACAGTTTTCTTTATCATATCATATTTACCAACCCCTCCGCTCGGGCAGGATATGACACAAGGTCAATTTTTAAGCGGAGTTTAACAGGTTTTAATTCAGAGTTTTCCTTCTCCTAGATTAGTTGCCTCACCAAGGCTGAAGAACCTAGTCTGCCCTACTATTTACCCATAGCTGGAGGGAGAATAATTGGATTCATACCTTTCCCAAATGTATTAGTGCTATGTGAAATGCAATCAGTCTCGTCCAGGATTTGAACTCGTATCGCCGAGTCCATTACCTACGACGATAACCATTACACCACGGGCACCTCCAAACAGTTTTCTTTATACAAGTTCGAATAAGGACGCTATAAAGCAGAAATTAATTCTCTCATTAATTATTTAAATTACTGATTTTATTTACACACCTTTATATATAACATATATTATAAAAACTCATAACTCGTTGTTCCACGTTGTCGATCGTTAGGCGAACTTGTATTGGACACGTCTGACCTGTCAAGTACTTGCTCTCCTGAATATCAGCAACATCAAACACAGAGTGGGGTTGTCTTTATCCTATTATTATTATTATTATTATTATTATTATTATTATTATTATTATTATTATTATTTACTCCTTTAGAGTTGTTCACATCAGTGTTAGCTGATGGTTATTCACTGGAGTTTGAGTGACAGCAAGTCTCCTCAAGTCTCCAGAACTCTTCTCAGGATTCTGGCCGTTCTTAGCCATGCTGTCGTTTGGATAGTCTCTATCCGTCCGCCAACTTCCAAGTCTTCCAGGCCTTTTAATAATCCTTTAGTTATTGTGCCTAAGGCACCAATCACAATTGGCACAATCGTTACTTTCATGTTTCACAGCTGTTTCAATTCTCTTGCAAGGTCGAGGTACTTATCTTTCTTTTCACTTTCCTTCAGATTTATTCTGTCGTCCGCCGGGACAGCAAAGTCGACAATTTTGCAGATTCTCTTTTTTCTTGTTGATTATTATGAGGTCTGGTCTTCTGGCCGGGATTATGTGATCCGTTTGTATATTAAAGTCCCATAGGAGTTTATGCGAGTCATTTTCTAGGACAGGCGCTGGGTTGTGCATATACCATTTGTTTGTACGGTCGAATTGAAATTTCCTGCACATTTCCCAGTGGATCACCTTGCCGACCCAGTCGTGTCTCGTCTTATACTCCTTCTGTGCTAATTTGCTGCATTCACTTATTATATGATTGATCGTTTCGTCTCTGTCACCGCATAGCCTACATTTATTGTTTTGTTGCGTTTTATCTATTCTCGCTTTGATATGATTCGTTCTTATGGCGTTGTCCTGTGCTGCTATTAGTAGGGATTCCGTTTCTCTCTTAAGGTTTCCTTTTCTTAGCCAGGTCCAGGTTTTCTGGTGTGAGATGTTGTTTATTAGACGTTTAAAGCGACCACAGAGTTGTTTTTCCTCCCATTTTTATTTCCTAGTTGTTGTCATTCTTTCGTCTATCGTGTTTCTGATGGTTGTAATTAGTCCTCGTTCGTGTTTTATTATTATTATTTTTTATGCTTGAAAAATATTGAGATCCTGGTCTGCCTTTTTGTGCGTCGAGGACTGTAAAGATTTTACTGATTGAAAACGCTTTTAGCGTTAAATTTTACTCATGATTATCTATCTATCTATCTATCTATCTAATACCTAAAGAGCCAGAAGTAATCGAACAAGGTTTCATTTATCGGATCATCAGAAGTCAGAATTATACTGATGTCCCCGAAGGTCAAAATTACGTAAAATACTTCTGGCTCTGTAGGTATTCTAATTTCGCTCTACTCAGTGTATTGAGTACTTTTAAGTTTCAGCTTAGGTAATTCTGTCGGTGGTTTTTCTTCTGGCTTGGTATTGCGATGCTGGTTGATTATTTTCAAGCAGTACAAATGTTTTTACTTTTATTTTTTAATTGAATTTTCCCCCCTCAGTTCATGAAATATTTTTTAATTTACAAATTGTATGATCTGTTTTTTTTGTTCGAACTGTCAGAATATTAGAATTGGTATAAAAATAAAAATAGAGTATATATATATATATATATATATATATATATATATATATATATATATATATATATATATATATATTTAAAATTTCGAAATGTAGTGATGTGACCACCTCAACAGTACAAACTAAAAATGTGCCCAATAATCGTTAAGAATTAACGAATACAACTCAATTAAAACAATGTTAAATCACTGACTTCATTCTCACAACTCAGTGTTTCACGTTGTCATGATCCTCGGTGAGCATATATATATATATATATATATATATATATATATATATATATATATATATATATGAGAAAACTGGAAATAAATCCAACAGTATGAAAATGTACAAATATGAAAACACACAAGGTCTTAATTCAAACTATAAATAAAATCATCAGATTGTTTAGTGTCATATATTGGACACTTGTTGGGGGTGGGGTCTTACCCCTCTGCAGAGATGTAGTCAATGTATTCTGCAGCTCCAGCCAACTGGGCCGATTTTTAAATGAGTTAGAGCTTATTGGTCTAAATTTCTGAAATTGATAATTTTTACCATTTAGAGTATTTGGATTGTCTTCATCTTTATACTTATATTTACAACATTGTGAATACAAAGATGAAGTTAATAGTCTGAATACTCTAAATGATAAAGAGTTAGAGCTTATTTGTTTGTACACAGCTAAATAGTTTTAAGCATTGCTAACATTAACAATTCTATTTAATATTCAGCCCTGTCAGCTGAGACAGGAGAGTACATTGACTGTATCTCTGCAGAGGGTAGGACAAAATAGAGAAATAGACCTTTTGTTTTTTCATTTATATATATATATATATATATATATATATATATATATATATATATATTATTTTTTCCTTGGCAACCCCGGTTATATATATATATATATATATATATATATATATATATATATATATAACCGGGGTTGCCAAGGAAAAAATAATATATTAAGCATATTTTGTTTAAGTGCTTCGTAGGGTTGGTGAGAGGGCTCTATTACGCCTCTGTTTAGCATTTCTATCTTCAGAGGTCAAAGAAATTTCAATAATTCTATTGGTAGAAACCAGTCTTATCTGATTTTAAAGGCGTATTAACCTGTCTGGATATATTGCATGCTTAGAGGTTAGGGAATTACGTACATTATATGTTTATATTCACATTTTTTTTGTAGTCTCTGAAGAGATTTTTTTTCAATCACGGTTATATGGTATCAAGTATTCCTATGTAATGCAAATGATTTTAAAACAGATTTATTTGACACAGAAATGCGATCCAGCATGTACTATCACTCTGGACCAGAGTGAACCTGGGAGTAATGGCAATGAAGACGTACTTTATTCTCCCAAAAGCTCCAGAACTGGAGCCTTACCATCATTTGCAGTTTACCGTCACGCTCAAGACATCACCTTTCTATAGGGGACACAGTCAGCGTATTTTAATCTCCGCTGACTGGGCGCACTCTTTTTTAAGTTAATTTAACTCCCAAAAGTTCCGGTACATCCATGAGGGTTGTTCCACCCCAAACCATCAACAATGATCATTAAAACACTCCTTGAGGTGAAAGGAGTACTTATTCCGAATTTAATTAAGATTGGCCAATTAACCTAGATATCAATAGGTAACATACAAACAAGCACTTATATATATATATATATATATATATATATATATATATATATATATATATAGAGAGAGAGAGAGAGAGAGAGAGATAATGTGAATTTTAATAATATACTGATAATGACAAATTTTGCCTCTTTGTCTCGTCTTTGAATACCAGCAAAAATGTTTCTTATTCGGTTTTATTGTATGAACGATCGTTGTTCTCGATAACCGAAGCTTAACTGACATCACGGAAGTGTCTGTCGCCAGAATGTCTCAACGATATTATGTCTTAATATCTCCACACTCTTTCTATCTTCTCGTGTAGCATTTTTTTATTATTCATTTTGTCTATTAACATTATATGTGCAAATGTATATTTAATATGCATATAATAACCCTATTCTGTCAGTAATTGCAGAAATAAATATGCGGGAGTAACGATGATATCTTAATTGTCAACAGCCTTGGATTTCCACGGTTCCAGCGAGCGAAATATTATTTTATAAAGGCAATGTATTTTTCTTATTTTTTGAATTTTTTTAGGCTACCGTAGTTTCACTCAATTTTTTTTTATTCACTGTCACTGCCCAAAAGTTAGACTCAGAAGCATTTCTTAGATGAAAAACAAAAAACAAAAAAGAAAACAAAAAAAACAAAAAACAATGTAAATTTCGTTGCTTAATCATCAACATGTTCTTTACTGTCAAAAATATTTTGTTTGTATAGAAAATAATGAAGGCTAAACGGAAGAGTGGTAAAGTAGCGATAAATTCACTGGGTAACAATTTTAAAAAAAAGTCTCATGTAAGTTAATTGGTCTCGAATCCAGTCAGTACTAAAATACAATCGTGAATACAATTGTGATTATTTTTTCGGTACTTGTACAGAATAGCCCAAAACCCGGTCCTGGGCGTATGAATACAACGGTTTAACGGCCAGGATCGATTAGTTCGATCGGGGAACTACTGCAGCTCATCTATAAGGGTGGATTCTGTGGATGAGAATAAAAACAAGAATCGAAAGATAACCATGACCCACACTCAAACCACCTGTCCAAACCGCATCGCTCTTCGCACGGGTAAAAAAACGGACACGTCCTGCTGAGGTTGAAGCCCTGGCCTCAGTGTTAAAAAAATCAGCTACAGAGCTCAAACAAAATTACTTAAATGAAAATAATATATATATATATATATATATATATATATATATATATATATATATATATATATATATATAGTGCAATTAGAAGGAAACTCAAACCTGGTTAAATTATTATAAATTTATAATGACAATTTAACCAGGTTTGAGTTTCCTTCTAATTGCACGATATACACGTTGTATGTGAGTTTTGTTAAATAAACCTGGAAGGAAAAAGATATGCAACAATAGCCATACATCGAGCACTCAATTAGATTTATATGATATCCCTCATATATTCTATACACGAATAGTCTACACCCACTGAATTTGGACACTGACTGGATATATATATATATATATATATATATATATATATATATATATATATAATGTGTGTGTATTTTTCTTAAAAATGTGTTCATAATCTATCATATTTTGTTCATATCAACCATTTCATATCCCATCTATATATTTATATCAATATCAATCTGCTTCATGCAATCTATCTATCTATCTATCTATCTATCTATCTATCTATCTCGTTCATTCCTTATCTATCTATCTATCTATGTCTACATATAATCGATAAAACCAAACTATTCTAAATAAAGGATTTTGTTACTTTTTTAGTACTAATTTGACTAAATAAGAAGATAAGTAGAAAAAGTCGGGTATTTTTTTGATTGTGTTGTGGTCGGAAATTATGCTAGATTCAACAATTTTCAATCATTTTTTCTATCATGCATATAAACTAATATTTTGGAATCCTTAAAATCAAAGTTGTGATTTTTTTCTAAATTATGAATTATGTCTGATCATATAACTAATTACGTCTCCTTTTACCTAGTTACTATTTTTTTAAAAGAAATTCATTACATTTTTAGAATAAAGTTCGAATACTATATATATATATATATATATATATATATATATAAGCGCGTGTGTGTGTGTGTGTGTGTGTGTGTGTGTGTGTGTGTGTGTGTGTGTGTGATATTCATCATGTAAATAAGAGTAAGTTTTAGTCATTTGTTTCATTTTTTTCTTGAATATTTAAATACCAAAATAACACATTCAGTTTATCAGAATTCTACCATTGGCCATATTTCTCTTGTCTTCTCTTGCTCCAACCACTGAGAAGGTGTCGACGTATGGCCTATAGCCGATTTATAATTTTGAGATTTAACTGTAACTGTTCAGTAAAAAATAACGCCAATGACAGAAATTTATCCTTATATGCATGGTGAATACATGTATGAAATTTATATATATTTTTTAGTATATTTCTTTATATATCAAAATAAAATTAACTTAATTTTCGCTGTGTGCAAATTATTAGTATTTGAAAAGAATACATGAAACCATTAAGCTGTGTGCAAACAAACGATCATTAAAAAGGAATAATTACTTGAAAAATGACATAAAAACTTATTGGAATATGTTTATAAATACATTAACTCAAAATATTTATTTTTTCACCTGCAGAATCTCTGAGCACCCCTTCCACCGCTAGAAGACAAAAAAAATCCCAGATGACGCAACGTTTGACGTTAAATAACTTACAAAGGTTGATATGCCATAAAACCCAACCAACCAACCCTTTTTTTTTGTGATTTTGTTTTTGATGTTAAAGGGTCTCTGGATTGAGATTGTGAGGGTTTATTTATTTATGAAGATTGTAATATGAATCGGAAATCTTTAACTCATTGGTCAAATCTTTCATTTTCTTAAACATTACACATACGGTTAAGCCAAATCATTATGGCTGTCTGTGTCTTATAAGAGTTTGGTCCTCAATATACCAACAAAACAGCTTTTACTTGAGCAAGCATGAACCCTAAAAGACCTCTAAAGTTTTCCTCTTAGTTCTGCTTCCAGGATGTTAATAACAGGCCTTTAGACTGCAAGTTACGTGTTTTTTTGTTTTTTTTTTTGTTCGACTATGAGGCTCCTTTTGTAGAACTCTGGGTAGTGAGGAGTACCTCTTCATTGCTATTACTCCCACGTCCATTTTGACCAGTTATAGTTAGTACCTCTTAGTATTCCATCTATAAGTTAAATAGATTTGCTTGAAAATTATTCTTATTCCATCAGAGTAGTTGATGCCAAATTATTTGTATTAAGATTAATTAGTTGGAGCTAGAATATTTATTATTTGTAGCCATATCGCTTGCAAATTATTGAAGTGAGATTGAAATCATTGAGATCATATGACTATGTGCAAACAAATTATTAAATAGGAATAGTTGACTGTGTGTAAATTATTAGTATTATAAAGTGTATAAATTATTAGTATTATAAAGTGTGTAAATTATTAGTATTATAAAATGTGTAAATTATTAGTATCATAAAGTGTGTAAATTATTAGTATTATAAAGTGTGTAAATTATTAGTATCATAAAGTGTGTAAATTATTCGTATTATAAAATGTGTAAATTATTCGTATTATAAAATGTGTAAATTATTAGTATCATAAAGTGTGTAAATTATTCGTATTATAAAATGTGTAAATTATTCGTATTATAAAATGTGTAAATTATTCGTATTATAAAATGTGTAAATTATTCGTATTATAAAATGTGTAAATTATTAGTATTATAAAGTGTATAAATTATTCGTATCATAAAGTGTGTAAATTATTCGTATCATAAAGTGTGTAAATTATTAGTATTATAAAGTGTATAAATTATTCGTATTATAAAATGTGTAAATTATTCGTATTATAAAATGTGTAAATTATTTAGTTTTATAAAGTGAATTTTTTTACAAATGATTGCAAAGGAACTTTGAAAATATAGCTATGATTACAATAAACCCTTTACAAATTATTAAAATTTCGGCATTAAATAACGCATAAAAAGTTGCTTTGCTATTAAACATATAACCCAAACTAAACCAAAATTATTAGTTTTGGAATAGATACACATGAAACCATATAACTGTGTACAAATGGATTAATGATAATAATTATTATCATAATTCTATTTGAATTGTGTTAGGAAGGAATACATAAAACCATTTAATTGTATACAAATTATTTGTATCAATAATATCTTGAAGCTATGATTTTCTTTTACTAAGGAAAATAATTATTCATCGCTGCTTGAAAACATATAATTACTCGCAAATTATTGGTGTTTGTTGGGTGGTTTCAAGTATTCCTATCTGTGTGCTAATGAATGGTTATACAGAAATAAAGCGTAATTTTAAAAAAAGTTATGAAACTTGTAAAACATAGTTATGATTAAAAAAAAAAAAATTTACAAATTAATAAAAATTTCGGCATTAAATAACCCAAAAGGAGTTGATCGACTATTAAACAAACAAGTGAAACTAAACCAAAATTATGTTTATATAAAGATATATATTTAATGAATTTATTCAGTCAGTACACTGTCCTGTGTAATATACACATCTTTAATATACACTTCTAAAATATACACATCTCTAATATATACATCTGATATATACTCATCTATCATATACACATCTGATATATTTCCATCTGTAATATACACATCAGAAATATTCACATATGTAATGTACACATCTGTAATGTATACATCTTTAATATACACACCTTTAATATACACATCTCTAATATACACATTGCTAATAAACACAATTGTAATAGACACATCTAAAATATACACATTTAAAATATTTACTTTTAATATACACATTTGAAATGTACATATCTGAAATATACACATCTCTAATATACACATCTGTGATATACACATTTGAAATATGCACTTCTAATATACACATCTGAAATTTACATATCTGAAATATACACATCTCTAATATACACATCTCTAATATACACATCTGCAATGTACACATCTCTAATATACACATCTGAAATGTACACATCTCTAATATACACATCTGTAATGTACCCATCTCTAATATACACATCTGCAATGTACACATCTCTAATATACACATCTGTAAAGTACACATCTCTAATATACACATCTGCAATGTACACATCTCTAATATACACATCTGTAATGTACACATCTCCAATATACACATCTGTAATGTACACATCTCTAATATACACATCTGCAATATACACATCTCTAATATAAACATCTGCAATGTCATCATCATCATCATCATCATGTCGCGCCGCCAGCGCGGATATCCCTGACCCTCTCTCGCCATTTCTCCCTATCATTCATCGCCTCCGGCAGGTCTTCAGGGTTACATCCTGTGTCCTCACATAGTTGCTGTATGTAAGTTCGTGCTGGTCGTCCTACTTTTTCACATCCATATGTGGGGGTCCACAGGAGTACATCGCTTATGAGCTCGTCCTTGCTTCTCCAGCAGTGTCCCGCGTGTCTGGTTCGTCTGACTTTTATAGTTTTCGTGATGGGGGGCAAGTGTCCGTATAGTTGGAGTCTCGTGGGGTGTTGTCGCCAGGACTTGTTTAATACTGCTCTCAACATTCTTGTGTAATTTCCGTCTAGTTTCCTCTCCAGCCGCTTCGTCCATGTGGTGCATCCATATAGCAGTATCGACACAACCGCTGCCTGGAAGAAACTGCGTTTCATTTTATCAGTTAGGTCCGACTTCCATATGATCGAGAGCCTATCGATAGCTGTCCATGTCTTCGTCAGTCGTGTGTCGATGTCTTTTTCGGTTGATGAGACGCTACTTCCTAGGTAGGTGAATTTGTCTACTAGTTTCAGAGAGGCTCCGTCTAGTGTGGCAATGTTGCCCGTTTGGTTGTAACACATATATTCAGTTTTGTTTGCATTGACATGGAGGCCAATGCCAGCTGCGGCTCGTTCCAGACTATGCAGTAGTGTCTCTGCTTGATTAGGCGTATTCGCTAGTAATGCCAAGTCATCAGCGTAGTCGGCGTCCGTGATTGTTTTTGCGGGGTACCTTTTGCTTCTTCTCTTAGTCAGCTCGAGGCCATTTTCTTTGATTTTGTCGATCGAAGTCCTAAGCACATAATCTAGACAGATGATAAAGAGGTACGGGGCTAGTGTGTCTCCTTGTAGTACTCCTGCAACAATGTCGAAGTATTCCGTGTCTCCATCTGGCGAACGTACTTTCACTTTGGTGTTTCTGTAGAGAATCATTATCGCTGCTACGGTTTCTTTTGGTAGGCCGTATGCTAGTAGGATTTGCTCCATCTTCCCTCTGTGTATGGAATCGAAGGCCTTGGTAAAGTCGACAAATAGTAATGTCGCCTGTAAGTTTTTTGCCCGAACGCCTTCAAGGATTCTACGGATGGTCAGTATTTGTGAGGTTGTGGATCTATTTCTCCGGAAGCCGTTTTGGTTTTTCCTAAGGATGTTGTCTATTTTGGGTTCTATGCGGTTTCGTAGTAGGGCATTGTAGATTTTGGCTGCTATGGATGTGTTATCCCTCGGTAGTTCTTGGCTAGTCCGAGGTCGCCTTTTTTAGGGAATGGAAGGATGCATCCCTTCGTCCATCTTTCTATCCTATTTTGACTATAGACTGCGTTGCATTGCCGGAGCAGTATATCGTCGAATTGTCTAGTCTTCCACACTTCTGGGGGGATCTCGTCTAGCCCTGCTGCTTTCCTATTTTTAATTCTTCTGAGAACTGAGTCGAGTTCTTCTTTGGTGAAAGGACCTAGTTTAACGTCTAATTGCTTACTAATAATTCTGGTGATCGGTTCATCCGTTATTTCCGGTGGGTTTCCTAGTAGATTTTTGAAATACTGTTCCCACAGTTTTACTCTTTCTTGTTGGCTTGCAGCTTTCAATTTTGCTTTGGCTGTGCTCTTCCTTCTACTTACTTCGTTTATTGTTTGCCAGGCTATCCTGGATTGTCTATCTTCCAGCGAGACTCTAATCTTATCTATCTGATTTTGTATGTATTCTGCCTGTTCTTTTAGATATATTCCTGTTAATTGAAGTTGAGCCTTTTCTAGTTTTCGTGCATTTGTGTTTGTTGGGTTCTTTTGATAGCTTTTGGAGGCAGTTTTCACAAGTGCACGTTTTTCTCTAACCGCTGGCGTTTCCCAAGGGGCTCTATATTTAGTTCTAGGTTTTGTTGGAATACACTTTGCTGCCGCCTCAAGGTGTGCTTCTACAAAATTTTCATATTCGTCATTTGGGGTACCTTTTTCTGCCTTCTCTTGTAGTGCTTCGAATCTGTTTCTTAATTCTAATGCATATTTATCTCTAATATCTCTGTTGTTGAGTAGGGCCCAGTCATAGTGCTTGGTTGTCGCTTTACGTGTGGTGTTTTTTCGTAGGCTTAGACGTACTTTGGCCGTAACTATTCGATGATCGGAGGTCACACCCTCGAAAGAGGAGTATGCCTCGCAATTCATCGCACTGTTTTTCCATTTTCCGTTCATAAGGACGTAGTCTATCTGTGCTTTACTCTTATTCGCGTATGTGTTGGTCCATAATTTCCCCTCCCTTTTTTGAAAGTTTGTATTGAGGCATGTTAATCTATTTTCTATCATGAAATCTATTAGATGTTGTCCATTCTTGTTTGATGCGTTGTGTAGGCTGTATTTGTTGTGTCTGTTTTTCCAGATTTGTGCATTCATATCTCCGCCAATGACTAGCAGGTTGTGTTTCGGAATGCTACGTACTAGGGAGGATAGATCTTCGTAGAAGGTGACTATTTCGTTTTCTTCGCTAACATTGGTAGGGCTGTAGCTGGAGATAATTGTTGCTTTGGGGTTGCCATTAAACGTTGCGGCCATCATCCTAGGTTGTATTCTCTCAATGCTGTTCAGTGTTTTTAACGCTCTTGGTCCTAGAAGCATTCCCACCCCTCCTACCGATGCATTGATAGAGTTTTTCCATGCGGATACAGTCACCAGCATCCATCCATTACCAGTTTCGTGATACTCGATATCTTCGGTGTGCGTGTATCGGTGCTCTTGTATGCAAATTATGTCTATCTTATGTTCCACGGCTGATGCAGTTAGCTCTGATAGTTGACCTATTCTATTTAGGGTTCTCACGTTAAATGTCGCTATCTGTATTATTTGTTTGCATCTTAGTAGTTTTTGTTTGAGTTTGAGCTCTGTAGCTGATTTTTCGAACACTGAGGCCAGGGCTCCAACCTCAGCAGGACGCGCCCCTTTTTTACCCGCGCGAAGAGCGATGCGGTTTATGTATCTGGTTTGAGTACGAGTCATGGTTATCTTTCGATGGCTGTTTTTATTCTCATCTATAGAAGCCACTCTTATAGATGAGCAGCAGTAGTTCCCCGATCGAACTGACAATCCTGAGCGTTAAGCCGCAGGACTCCCACGTACATCACGCTGCTTCCCATGTGTATGTGTTAGAAAAAAAAACAAAAGAAAAAAAAGAAAAAAAACTAACAAACACAAAAGAAAAATGAAAAAAACTTTTTTTTTTACCTTAAGTTTTAACTTAGTTAAAGTCCAAGACTGCTGTCTGTTAAAATTCAAAGACATTTTGGGGTATATTTCAGCCTATCATCCGATTCCGCCCCTGACAGGTTTTTATTTTATTGGTAGAATTCGATTTTTGACTTCGGTTGCTTTTTTTTTTTTTAATTTTTAACTGAGAGTGTGCAATAAGACTTCTAAGCTTAAGAAAGTTCTATTTCTGTTTGCCCTGTATACTAACGCATTCGACCAGCGTCGTTATACGTCATTTTATTTTATTTTATTTATTTATTTATTTTATTTTTATTTTATTTTTTTATATTTTTTTTCCTTGGGGGGAGCAATTTTTGGGTTTTCTTTAGCAAATTTAGAAGTTCGTCTTCCAAAAGTAAAGTTTTTCCTGAAAATTAAGTCGCATAAGTCTTCATTGTTCATTTAAACAATACAGAATACAGCTGAGATTTAAGACATTACTATTTTAAATCAAATGTGCATTTTAAATGAACAGTTTAGTAGAATAAATTTACTGACCTCTGTGAAAAATCTTCTGGAAACTGAATCACTTCCAAACGTACGCATACTATTTCAACAAATGAAGGATTGAATTATTACTAATTTTTAATAGTATTTATATTAAAGGTTCCACTCCTATATCATGGTCATCTACTGGGGCGGACAGAGAGAGAGAGACAAAGAGAGAGAGAGAGAGAGAGAGAGAGAGAGAAAGAGAGACGAGTCAACTCTTTTATGGCTTTCGTCTTTAGCACGTGTTAAACTACATTTGAGGTGTTTTGGATATTTTTTTTTCTTTCTTTTCTTGGGGGTGCAATTTTGGGGTTTTCTTTAGCAAGGTACACATCTCTAATATACACATCTGCAATGTACACATCTCTAATATACACATCTGAAATGTACGCATCTAATATACAAATCTGTAATGTCCATATCTCTAATATACACATCTGTGATATACACATCTGTAATATACACATCTCTAATATACACATCTGTAATATACACATCTGTAATATACACATCTCTAATATACACATCTGAAATGTACACATCTTTAATATACACATCTCTAATGTCCATATCTCTAATATACACATCTGTAATGTACACATCTCTAATATACAGATCTGTAATGTACACATCTCTAACATACACATCTGTAATGTACACACCTCTAATATACACATCTGCAATGTACACATCTCTAATACATACATCTGTAATGTTCATATCTGTAATATACTCATCTCTAATGTCCATATCTCTAATATACACATCTCTAATATACACATCTGTAATATACACATCTGCAATGTACACATCTCTAATATACACATCTGCAATGTACACATCCCTAATATACACATCTGAAATGTACACATCTAATATACACATCTGAAATGTACACATCTCTAATATACACATCTGTAATGATCATATCTCTAATATACACATCGGTATTATACACATCTGTAATATACACATCTCTAATATACACATCTCTAATATACACATCTGCAATGTACACATCTCTAATATACACATCTGAAATGTACACATCTCTAATATACACATCTGTAAAGTACACATCTCTAATATACACATCTGCAATGTACACATCTATAATATACACATCTGAAATGTACACATCTAATATACACATCTGAAATGTACACATCTCTAATATACACATCTGTAATGATCATATCTCTAATATACACATCGGTATTATACACATCTGTAATATACACATCTCTAATATACACATCTCTAATATACACATCTGCAATGTACACATCTCTAATATACACATCTGCAATGTACACATCTCTAATATACACATCTGTAATGTACACATCTGTGATATACACATTTGAAATATGTACTTCTAATATACACATCTGAAATCTACATATCTGAAATAGACACATCTGCAATGTACACATCTCTAATATACGCATCTGAAATATACGCATCTAATATACAAATCTGTAATGTCCATATCTCTAATATACACATCTGTGAGATACACATCTGTAATATACACATCTCTAATATACACATCTGAAATGTACACATCTCTAATATACACATCTGCAATGTACACATCTCTAATATACACATCTGTAATGTACACATCTCTAATATACACATCTGTAAAGTACACATCTCTAATATACACATCTCTAATGTTCATATCTGTAATATACTCATCTCTAATGTCCATATCTCTAATATACACATCTCTAATATACACATCTGTAATATACACATCTGCAATGTACACATCTCTAATATACACATCTGTAATGTACACATCTCTAATACATACATCTGTAATGTTCATATTTCTAATATAAATATCTGCAATGTACACATCTATAATATACACATCTGTAATGTCCATATATCTAATGTACACATCTGTGATATACACATTTGAAATTTGTACTTCTAATATACACATCTGTAATATACACATCTCTAATAAACACATCTCTAATATACACATCTGAAATCTACATATCTGAAATATACACATCTGTAATGTACACATCACTAATACACGCATCTGTAATGTACACATCTCTAATATACACATCTGTAATGTTCATATCTCTAATATACACATCTGCAATGTACACATCTCTAATATACACATCTGTTATGTACCCATCTCTAATATACACATCTGCAATGTACACATCTATAATATACACATCTGTAATGTACACATCTCTACTATACACATCTGTAATGAACACATGTCAAATATACACATCTGTAATGTACACATCTCTAATACATACAACTGTAATGTTCATATTTCTAATATACACATCTGCAATATACACATCTCTAATATACACATTTGAAATGTACACATCTATTATACACATCTGAAATGTACACATCTCTAATATACACATCTGTAATGTCCATATCTCTAATATACACATCTGTGATATACCCATTTGAAATATGTACTTCTAATATACACATCTGAAATCTACATATCTGAAATAGACACATCTGTAATGTACACATCTCTAATATACACATCTTAAATGTACACATCTCTAATATACAAATCTGTAATGTCCATATCTTTAATATACACATCTGTAATATACACATCTGTAATATACACATCTCTAATATACACATCTGTAATATACACATCTCTAATATACACATCTGCAATGTACACATCTCTAATATACACATCTCTAATATACACATCTGTAATGTACACATCTCTAATATACACATCTGAAATGTACACATCTCTAATATACACATCTGAAATGTACATATCTTTAATATACAAATCTGTAATGTCCATATGTCTAATATACACATCTGTAATATACACATCTGTAATATATACATCTCTAATATACACATCTGTAATATACACATATCTAATATACACATCTGTAATATACACATCTGCAATATACACATCTGTAATATACACATTTCTAATATACACATCTCTAATATACACATCTGTAATATCCATATATCTAACATACACATCTGTAATGTACACATCTCTAATATACACATTTGTAATGTACACATCCCTAATATACACATGTGTAATGTACACATCTCTAATACATTCATCTGTAATGTTCATATTTCTAATATACACATCTGCAATGTACACATCCCTAATATAAACGTCTGTAATGTACACATCTCTAATATACACATCTGAAATGTACACATCTCTAATATACACATCTGTAATGTCCATATCTCTAATATACACATCTGTGATATACACATTCGAAATATGTACTTCTAATATACACATCTGAAATCTACATATCTGAAATAGACACATCTGTAATGTACACATCTCTAATATACACATCTTAAATGTACACATCTCTAATATACAAATCTGTAATGTCCATATCTTTAATATACACATCTGTAATATACACATCTGTAATATACACATCTCTAATATACACATCTGTAATATACACATCTCTAATATACACATCTGCAATGTACACATCTCTAATATACACATCTCTAATATACACATCTGAAATGTACACATCTAATATACACATCTGAAATGTACACATCTCTAATATACGCATCTGAAATATACGCATCTAATATACAAATCTGTAATGTCCATATCTCTAATATACACATCTGTGAGATACACATCTGTAATATGCACATCTCTAATATACACATCTGAAATGTACACATCTCTAATATACACATCTGCAATGTACACATCTCTAATATACACATCTGTAATGTACACATCTCTAATATACACATCTGTAATATCCATATATCTAATATACACATCTGTAATGTACACATCTCTAATATACACATCTGTAATGTACACATCCCTAATATACACATGTGTAATGTACACATCTCTAATACATTCATCTGTAATGTTCATATTTCTAATATACACATCTGCAATGTACACATCCCTAATATAAACGTCTGTAATGTACACATCTCTAATATACACATCTGAAATGTACACATCTCTAATATACACATCTGTAATGTCCATATCTCTAATATACACATCTGTGATATACACATTTGAAATATGTACTTCTAATATACACATCTGAAATCTACATATCTGAAATATACACATCTGTAATGTACACATCTCTAATATACGCATCTGTAATGTACACATCTCTAATATACAAATCTGTAAAGTCCATATCTTTAATATACACATCTGTAATATACACATCTGTAATATACACATCTGCAATGTACACATCTCTAATATACACATCTGCAATGTACACATCTCTAATATACACATCTGCAATGTACACATCTCTAATATACTCATCTGAAATGTACACATCTTTAATATACAAATCTGTAATGTCCATATGTCTAATATACACATTTGTAATATACACATCTGTAATATACACATCTCTAATATACACATCTGTAATATACACATTTCTAATATACACATCTCTAATATACACCTCTGCAATGTACACATCTCTAATATACACATCTGTAATATCCATATCTCTTATATACACATCTCTAATATACACATCTGAGATGTACACATCTCTAATATACACATCTGAGATGTGCACATCTCTAATATACACATCTGTAATGTACACATCTCTAATATACACATCTGTAATGTACACATCTCTAATATACACATCTGTAATGTACCCATCTCTAATATACACATCTGTAATGTACCCATCTCTAATATACACATCTGTAATGTGTAGAAGGAGTTCAGTTTTCGAAGAATGCTAATGGGAATGCTAATGGCCCTTCTCAAAATTTTAGACGCTACGGAAGTATATAACCTTTAATTCATTAAATGATATCATTGCAGGTTTAGTCATAATCAGTCTACCGTGAAAATAGAAAAAAAAAACATGGGATTTCTGAATATAATAAAAATAATAATAATGTCACAGTGTTAATGATACGTCTCATATTGTGGCTATATGTCCGGGTGGGGCTGCAGTTGCGTCAGTTTTGTGTTAGATGGTGATAAAGTGACGGCAGCTGCAGACAATTGCAATGGACTCGTCATATTATGCACAGCCAGCGACGATAACCATTTACTTTTATCTGGGTCCCTCGTTATGGCTTAATGGTTAGCGGGCTTTTCGAGCTGATTATTATCACTGAGTAGCGAGTTCAATTCTCATTGGGCGCACCATGCTTGCCGTCTTTGCCAAATCTAAACTACGCTTAGTTTTTTGGGCATCTCGCATGAAATAATGATTTACAAGATAGGCTAGCGGATTATTTTTAGTGAGGAAAAAATCTATAAAATCTGAATTTGTGAACTCATAGTCATCTTACTTTTCTTGATGGGTCACTTTCTTGGTAAGGATTATATTATTATATTATTATCTCTTGGTAAGGATTATATTATTATATTATTATCTCTTGGTAAGGATTATATTATTATATTATTATCTCTTGGTAAGGATTATATTATTATATTATTATCTCTTGGTAAGGATTATATTATTATATTATTATCTCTTGGTAAGTATTATATTATTATATCATTATCATATTCATTGATTATCTTATGTTATTATCCCTTGGAAGGATTATAATACGCTTGGTAAAGATTATATTATATCATTATCTTTCAGGATTATTATTTAAAAACAAAGCTATCAACAAACAATTCGCTTACAAATCACACACACACACACACACACACACACACACACACACACACATATATATATATATATATATATATATATACAAACAGGATTTGGTATTAAATAACCTTCAAGAGTTGATATGCCATTAAACAAAATAACTTAGCCTAATTTTCTTTTTCCAAATCAGCCTTGTGATTTGACTAAGAATAGAACATCAGCTTTTATTTACTCAAATTTCAAAAAAGATCTATTCCAGCAAGAACAGAACGGAAGTATTGATATCGATTCGAAATGTACCCAGGCTTCCAAATGTTATGGATGGAACCTTCTAATGAATATACATGATGAGAAAAAAAAATGAGGGCATAATTTAGCTGCAGATATCATAGATTCTGGCCATTGGTTCATAAACACTCGAAGGGTTTTGTGTTGGCCACATCTGCCGATGTAATAGCTCACTAGTTTGGCTGTTTTATTCCGTGACAACAAATTCAAAGTTCGTGCCTTAGCAAACAATAAACTTCAGACATGCATCGATTTTAGAACAGCTTCTACACCTTTAGTCCTTAGTCTTGGATGTATTTATTCAACCCCACCACCACGAGAAGGACCCAACTCAAGGTCAATTTTTTTCAAGTGGAGAACAGGTGGTCTGAATTCAGAATTTTCCTTCTTTTAGACTGGTTACCATATCAAGGCTAAAGAACCAGTCTACCCTACTATTTACTCATAGCTCGGAGAACAGATGGCTTCATGCCTTTCTCAAGGGCAGTAGTCTTGTTTATCATATTGTTATTAAAAGTTAGCATTTTGTGTCCGTTATTTCAAATATGAAAAAAGGGAAACAAATGATTAGTTACATCTTATTTGGTTTCGCAACAGTCCTGGTCATTGATAGATTGCGCATGTTTTCTTTTTTTCTTTTAGTGCAAGCTGGGTAGACCAGTAAATGATAAAGCATATTATTGTGATCAGAAAGTGCTGAAAAATAAAATCTGTTTTGACACTCTTATCCAGTTAGATATATTATATTCATAACACAATAGTTTGAGGCGCGCTTAGGGTAATGGTTATCCTGGATGAGACTGTATACGCTTCACTTTACGCTAATACCCCTGGGAAAAGCATGAATGCATCTATTCTCCTCCTAGCTTTGGATAAATAAAAGGGTAGACTGAATTCTTTCGCTTTAGTAAGGCAATCAGTTAAGGAGAAGGAAAACTGAATTCAAGCCAGTAGTACTTCCCTTAAAAATGGACCTTGTTTCGGATCCTGCTTGAGGCGGGGGTTAGGTTTATACATATAATGGTTAACATATCAGAGTCACAATAACGATCTTGTCAAAACTTTTCAAGTCTCGTTAAGGACTGGTTCCTGCTAGATGATAGAAGCAATGATAAGTCTGCTCAGTACTTAGATCAGTAATTACAAGGGAACAACAGGTCGTATATGCGGCCTAATGCCTAATGTGCCAGACTAAGCAAAACTTGTGGCAATTAATACATGAATAATGTTTCGAATATAAAAGATTAAAGCAAATTACAAAATATGAAAATACAGAAATAAAAAAGCAAAAACAAATCAATACGAAAATAGAATAAAATATCTCACAATCCAACTTAAATCGAAAATTTAATTTCTGGCATAAAAAAGAAAAGAAAAAAGTCTTTCCGAGGCTTGACAACCTACTGAATAGACGTGAGTTTTAAAGTCTCCAGAAAGGAACATTCATACTCAACAGCTTACCTACCCTCGGACAAGGTTATCAGGCGAGCGGGTGATTGAATTGATCGTCTGGTCCAATGAGAGCTTCTTCCAGCTACTATCAGCTTAGCAGAGCTAACTTTATCGCTTGGCGCCTGAGGCACTCCTAAAGAGGAATGCTGAGGGGATCAAATATTTTTATGATAGCCACGCATGAGTCTTGATTTGTGCATGGCCCCTCACATTAAAATGACCTTGTGTCAAATCAGGCTTTGTGGGAAATCGGATAGATTCTTCATTTTAATTGCGACAATTCATGCATATAATAAAAACACATCCCACTAGAGCTTAATCATCATCATTAAGTCGCACTGATAAGAAGGATTTCCTTTACTCTCTCTCCCCATCTCTCCCAATCATCAGTCGCTCCTGGTAGGTTCCCTAGACTCTTTTCGATAGCTTACTACACCAAGGTGTAGGGGAGGGTGCTACTCCTTTCCCTGGATTGCTCCACTTTACCCTTGATACGCACCTTATAATGCTGAGTGTTAAGCAAGGAGGCATCAAGTACCATTTTTTGAGTCCATAGTAAAAAGTCGCCTTTTAGTTCGTCCTTACTTCTCCAGCAGTGCTCAGCATGTCTCGTTGTCCAGCAGTGCTCAGCATGCCTCGTTTTCCAGCAGTGTTCAGCATGTCTCGTTCTCCAGCAGTCCTCAGTATGTCTTGTTCTCCAGCAGTGCTCAGCATGCCTCGTTTTCCAGCAGTGTTCAGCATGTCTCGTTCTCCAGCAGTGTTCAGCATGTCTCGTTCTCCAGCAGTGCTCAGTATGTCTCGTTCTCCAGCAGTGCTCAGCATGTTTCGTTCGTCTTATTTATATTGTTTGTGAAATGAGAGGCAAGTGATCGTACAGTTGCAGTTTTGTAGAGTGCTGCTACGAAGGTTTGCTCAAAAAAGCAGGTACCGTTCTCCAGGGCTCGAAGAAAACGCTTACAGATAAGCTTAATAAATTGCTTTAATAATTTTGTGCTGTTTAGCAGAGAAAGATGACAACGCTGATGTATAAAAATATAATCTGCTTCGTTTTTTTACCTTTTATTACCCAAAATGTACGTATGAGTAGAGCGAGAGAGAATCGGAGATGACTGAGATGCACACACACACACACACAGACGCACAGACACGCGCGAGCGCGCATACACAGACACGCACACGTGCGTGCGCGCACGCACACACACACACACACACACACACACATAGGGGTGACAATGATGTTGTTCTATAAAATCTCTCTGCATTTCTGCGTTGCTCTGTCTTGGTCGAAATCTTCCCTAGTTTATATAATTTTCCGGACCCCCATGCAATCCTCGTTGTCACACCTCCCGCCTATACATTGCACGTAGACACACCTCCTGTCTAGCACGCCACTCACGCAACTTATGCGTCACTTCTGCTGAGCAAATACCTTCGTTCTGTTTACTTTAGGAAATAGGTGCATATCCTGTTATGCCACCCACTCAACTTACGTAGAATTTTCGCTGGGGTATCTGTGTACTGTTTACTTTAGGAAACAGATGCATATCCTGTTATTTCACCTACACAACTTATGCGGCATCTCAAAGGGATCTTTCGGTCAATATCCAACAGCTGGACAAAACATATTTGGCTTCTAAGACAGAAACTTGCGTTTTAAACTAAACTACACGTATATATTCTAAGTTAAGCAATGATAAGTCTGATCAGTGCTTAGATGGGTGACCACTAGGGAACAGCAATTCGTGTAAATAGCCTCTAGCGGATGTGCCAGACTAGGCAAAACGATTACAAGATAATGATGGATTGTTGTCACATTGCTGGTGTTTGTATAATTCACGATATATACCACCCTAGGTAGATCCACAAAAGGTCCGATTCCTCTACATCAAACTCAGCAACATGGAAAGCATCATAAAAACAATCACCGTAGCGGTTGCTCTGTTAATCATGAATAATAAATGAAGTGAACACAATTGAAAAACTAAATAGAATCTATTTATAGAAATGTCGACAACTAAAGAGAAAGAACAAATACGTAGGAATGTAATAAAAAGGAGAAAGTCCTTTAGTAAAGTTCTCTATCATAAGTATGGAAAATTTGAGGAGAATGTATATGTGAATAACAAGGGGAAAAAGTCTTTTGATGAAAGACCTCTAGAGCGCGTGTGTGTTATAAATTCCTACTTCCTTGCGCTCCTTGAGGCCTGAAACCTAACAAGTCGTTAAGGCTTGCCAGGTTCTTGATCTCTTGGAGTAATGCTGGCGTAAAGAGAGAATTTGATTTATTTCCGATTTTTCTCTAGTGGTCATTAGCAGAACTATTTTGCTAGATATGGAAGGTAATGACGTTTTGTGTCACCTCGTTCCAAATAGTAGAAATTAATCACAGGCAAGAGATGTAAACGCGACATCATAATTATTTATGTATAATACGCACTTTTCTTACATTTTTAGCCTAAAATTTAGGGGTACGTATAGAACTAAATATTAAGTTTTTATCCGGCTATGTACATCGCCATATTCAGGACACTATATGATCGTGGCGTAGTGGCCAAAGTGCTAAACTACGACTCAATGGCAATCGAATTCCAGTCTTGCTATTATGTTTCCTTTTGGATTAATACTCTTGGTAAAAGTATGACACCCTCATTCCCCTAGCTGTGGGTTAAATAGTATCATTGCTGTTCTTCTACAAGAATTGATTTGGCATAAATAACCAACGAAGGTTGATATGCCATTAAACAACCAAAACAAACATTTCGGTTTTATCATATTTACCAAGCCCTCCAGGATATGACACAAGGTTAATTTTTAACAGGTTTGAATTTAGAGTTTTCCTTCTCCTAGACTAGTTGCCTCACCAAGGCTGAAGAACCTAGTCTGCCCTACTATTTACCCATAGCTAGAAGGAGAGTAATTGGATTCATACCTTTCCCAAGGGTATTAGTGCTATCTGAAATGCAATCAGTCTCGTCCAAGATTTGAACTCGTGTCGCCGTGTCCATTTGCTACGACGATAACCATTACACCACGGGCACCTCCATTTCTGTTTTATTCCGCTATAGAGAAATAGCCACTGGAATCTGTGTTTGTTTGTTTATAATTTCGTTTCTCCTTATGAGATCTTGTTTTTGCCACAAGCTTGATGCGTTATTGTGTGAACATGACCGTCCGTTTGCTCCACATACTGCGTAAATGTTTGGTTTCAAAACATAAATAAACTGTGTAAGTTTTTATTTTTGTCCATTTGAACTGGATAAAAAGCTGAACAAATGTTAAATTTAGCTGCTACAAATCCTAAAATGTCACTGCGTATTACATCTGTCCCTTTTCTATAGCTACTACATCGAGGTGTAGGGGAGGGCACTACTCCTTTCTCTGGATTGCTTCACTTTACCCTTGATACATACCTTATATTGCTGAGTGTCAAGCAAGGAGGTATCAAGTACCATTTTTAAAGTCTTTGGTATGACTCGACTTGGGATTGAATCCAGGTCTCCCGAACCATTAACGAACACTCAACATACGAGGCCAATGAGCCGGTTTTCTAGAATTTCGTAGCCAAAATTTATTGGTGTGTGTTATACACGAATAATTACGGTACATAAGATGGTCGTTGATTCTAGTTTAAGCAAGGATCTCTTACAATTACTCGATCTATTGGATCATTCCAGAAAGAACAGAGTGGGAATATTGATCTCAGAAATAAGGTACTTGGCCTTTATTCAATTATTTCCAATCGTCAATTAAATTTCCCTTACTGTGGAGAAACATACAGTTTGCCTTGACTATTAGTTAGTTAAAGTTGGCGACCATAGTCGAGGGCGACCAGGATGCTTCGCTTTTAATAGCAACTACACCGAGGTGTAGGAGAGGGCGCTATTCCTTTCCCTGAATTGCTCCACTTTACCCTTGATACGGACCTTATATTGCTGAGTGTTTAGAAAGGAGGTATCAAGTACCATTTTAAAAGTCTTTGGTATGACACGACCTGGGATAGAACCCAGGTCTACCGGACCATTGGCAAACACTCTACCCACTTGACCGATGCGCTCTACTATAAATATACAATATACAACACAAACATATTATTAGTATATTCACCAGGGACATAAATATATTTAATTTACAATTGATATATAACTATGGGTATATCGAAAAACACACACCATGATGTGATAAGATAATACTAATTACAAATACACAGAATACTGTATACGTATTTACCCAACCCTTTCGAATGAACAGTATTTGACACAAGGTCAACTTTTAAGCAGAGTTTAATAGGTTTTGAAATGAAAGTTTTATTTCGCCTAGACTCGTTGCCATACCGAGGTTAAAGAGCCCAGTTTACCCTACTGTTTACTGATCGCTGAAAGGAAAAGAAAATGATACTTACCTTTCCCAAGAGTATTAGCACTATGTGAAATGCAAACAGTGTCGAACAGGATTTGAACTCGACTCACTATGTCCATTACTTACGACGATAACCATTACATCACAAGCGCCTCCATTTTATTCTTATCATTTGTCTTGATTACAGACTAAATCTTTTTAAACCTAGTGTTACATTTATCTTAATATATATTTATTTTAGATTAGATTTCATCCACGCGAAATCCAGACTCTAAAAATAATGATAGATTGATTAATTTTAACGGCATTTCAGTCTGTCTTGGGTAATTTTATGCCTCAATATTAGGAAATAATGTTCATTATATGTTTACATTTACTTGTTTTGTACAATTTTTTCTTAATAATTTTTTTACACACCGTCATATGATATTGAGTATTTCTATCAAATACCAATAATTTACAATATGTGTATTTGGGCAGCATTTCTTTGTTAATATATATTTCATTAAACGGACATTGGCCTAGCGGTTAGAGTGTTTGCCAACGGCCCGGGAGACCTGGGTTCAATCCCAGGTCGAGTCATACCAAAGACTTTAAAAATGGTACTTGATGCCTCCTTGCTTAACACTCAGCATTATAAGGTACGGATCAAGGGTAAAGTGGAACAATCCAGGGAAAGGAGTTGCGCCCTCCCCTATACCTTGGTGCAGTAGCTATCGAAAAGGGAGTTTTCGGGTCACCCTCGACTGTGGTCGCCAACTTATTAAACAATATAGACATCCATTGTCTACACATTTTAATATATATCCTGTGTATACAAAGGATGTCTATATTGTTTAATGAAATATGTATAACCAATAATTTGTACATAGTTGTATGGTTTCAAGTATTCATTTCTAATACTAATAATTTATACACAGCTATACGATTTCCAGTATTTATTTCTATCCAATAATAATCATTTCTTTACGTACAGTATTATGGTTTTAACTAATTAATAATAATCTTCAGTGAACAATTATAGCTTCAAGTAACTATTCTTAATACTATAATTTACAATTATAAGGTATCAGGTAATATTTTTATCCATGCCTCCCGCCAGGTAGGATTTGACCCAGAGCCATTTTACAGTGGGTGTTTCGGAGAGGGAGGTTGCACACGAGCCGAGACTCGTGCGCTGCCGGAGAATGCTGATCATAGGATCACTAGGTGCAAACTGAACTATACTAGCCTTTGCGAAGTCCCCCGGCACGTATACCAGGTGACCTTGCTGGTCATATATTCACTAGACTCGAAGGTCTACTGCAATGTGAATCTATGTCTGTAATTGATACTTCACCCAACTTGAATGCGATGTGGCCCAGCCGAGGCCGGATATCTCAGGAGTTAATTCCAGTGCCCAGTAAGTAAATGGTATTTAGTATTCTCATCTAATATAAACAATTTTGAAACAGGTCTGTTTGAGCCATAGATATAGATATTACCCTAACAGGTACTACCACTCCGGGTCAGAGTGGACCTGGGAGTAATGGTAACGAAGAAGTACTCCTTCCACTCTTCCTAGATCACTTGAACTGGAAACTCACCATCAGATGCAGTATTGTGTCATACCAAGGACTCCCTTTTTTGGTGGTGGGGTCTTAACCTTCTTCAGAGGATGCAGTCGCTATATTCTGAGCCCCATTGATAGGGTGTTCTAAAATGAGAAAAATTATTTCAAAAATTAAAATAAACCAAGTAATAAAAGTTCAAAATATCTAACCTAATTTACAAAACCTTGAAAAACAGTGAAGAGATCCTGTATATTTAGCGACCACCTTCCATAAAATGTTCCTGGTTGATTTTTGCTTGGTTATATCGAATCGTTAAAAGTCCAGTTAGACAGGACTATATATATATATATATATATATAGTGGTGTCTACATATATACAGTGTCTTCTCTCTCATTCTCTCTCTTTCTCTCTAGGAATATATACATATTGCTATCTATCTATCTATCTATCTGTCTATGTCTAAGTGTTCACCAATGGTCCGGGAGACCGTGTTTCAATCCCAGGTAGAGTCATACTAAAGACTCAAAAAATGGTACTTGATTCCGCCTTGCTTAACACTCAGCATTGTAAGATGAGGATCAAGGGTAAAGTGGAGCAATCAAGGGAATGGAGTAGTGCCCTCCCTTACACCTCGATGTAGTAGCTATTGAAAAGGGGGCCTTTGGGTCACCCTTGACCAAGGTCACCAACTTATATATATATATATATATATGTTCAAGAATAAAATTAGATATAAAACGAGAGAAAAACCTCCTGACTTCGATCCTCAGGTGAGCTTGAATTATTTTTTTTTATTTTGATTTATATCTTATTTTTAGTTGAAAATGCATTGTGATGTTACTCTGTGTTTTCGTGCATAGAGCACTGTAAGTATTTTATGGATTGAAAATGCGTCAGATTTTAATCATAATTGCATATATATATATATATGTGTGTGTGTGTGTGTGTGTGTGTATTTACCAACCCCTCCACACGGGCACGATGTGACACAAGGTAAATTACAAGGTCAATTTTAAGCGGAGTTTAACTAGTTCGAATTCAGTTTTCCTTCACCTAGATTGGTTGCCTGATCAATGATAAAGAAACCATTGTGCCCAACTATTTACCTATAGCTGGAGGGAGAATCACTGGATTCATACCTTTCCCAAGGTTATCACAGTTTTGTGAAATGCAATCAGCCTCGTCCAGGATTGGAACTCGTGTCGCCGAGTCCATTTCCTTCGACGATAACCATTACACGACGAGCGCCTCCAATACGTATGTACACACACGTGTGTGTGTGTGTGTGTGCAAAGTTTAAAATGTTGGTATTAGTCCGGTTCAATGTAGGAAGAGTAAGCAGCTGACAGAACAAATTTGCAACTGAAATGAAACAAAGTTTGATAACTGATACCTATTGCATAATATAGCAAAAGTTTATTAAAAAAAATATTGAGTGGGACAGGTTCAAATAGCTTTTTAAACTTTTGTAATTATTTTGGCAATTTATTTCACTGTCGGCAATGTTTCTGGTGAAACAAATGATGAAATAAGACTATTTTTTTTCATTTCAGCCATATGAATTTTTTTTTATTGCACAGTGACTTAAATAAAACATAAATGATACAATCAGGCCAAATTATTAGCAAAGCATGAAATACTTGTCCTAATTATTAAGGTTTCGCAGTTTTAACATTTGCAACTGGCATAGCCTACATTGTTACTGGCTAACACAATCAGATTCCAAATCCGTCTCATCTGGTAAACTTGCTATGTTGGCACAAACGCCATTACAGTCTGAGCAAGCTAGGGAACAAATCAGACTATGCTTTCTACCGGAAGTCCCCACAGTATTGCTGCTAGCATCGAACAACTTCTAGGAATTTCTGGGAGGCAAGCTTAAAAACTGACATGATGGGTCAAAACAGCAAAAGTTCAACAGGCCGTTCGAGCCTATTTCTCTCAGTATTTTGGGTAAACTTTTGATATGTTATGCAGTACATGTTGGCTTACCAAACACAATTTGTTTGATTTTTGTGGCAATTTGTCCTGGGTATATTTACAGACTTCCCAAACTATATAAGGAGCGTCTACGAGTGTCGACTGAGGCCGCACCTATACACAAACTGAATATGTAGGTTCGTTGGATAGAGGAAAGATATAACTTTTTTTTTCTAAAAATATACAGGGTGCGAAAGAAATACCTCCCACATTTTAAAATATCACTGGTGCAAGTGAATTTAGGCAAGTGGTAATGGTAGTTCGAGCAAATGTCTTTACATTTTTTTTCAGATATGGTAAATTACGATGATGGCTTCGTTGGTTGTTTAATCCCAAACCATTCTTGTAGAAAAAACAGTTATGGTACTATATAATCCATAGTTAGGGAAATAAGGAGGTTCATATGAGTTCGAAAGTGAACCTAATAGCGTGACTGGAGTTCGAACTCACTACGGTGTCACCCTCAAGCATGTTTTCCACTATGCCACGGGGAATCCCTCAGAGAGAGAGAGAGAGAGAGAGAGAGAGAGAGAGAGAGAGAGAGATGAACAGAAAAGATACAACAAATTGGAATATTTTTTGTAGTTATTTATTTTTTTTATTGTTCTCAACTCGTTTCAAACTTGTTGATCGTTAGGAGGAAAGACGTTTTTAGAAAGTTTTTAAGATTGATTTATTTTTAAAAGAATTGATATGCTATAAAAGTTGCGGGAAAAAATTAACTACTACCGTAGGATATCAATTGTTGAATATCTATCTATCAATCTAGCTATCTGAATGCCTACAGAGTCAGAAAAAAATCTACTAAGGTTTCACCTAAAAAGATTATTAGACGATCCTGACTAAAGGAGGGTTGGACCAAAACTAGATTTTATAGATTAAAATACCGCTAGAAAGGATAAAATTAGCATAAAAAATAAATTAATAAAATAAATAATTTGCAAATTGTATCATCTGTTTTTTTCCCACAGTATCAGAATTATAGAATGGTAATAAAAGATTTCATATCAATATATATATATATATATATATATAAATTTGTACGTCCACGACCTAATTATGAAAAAAGCATTTATTTAAGAAATAAAATCATTTTTAGGAGATTATTTAGCGGCTCTTAATGAAAGCGTGATGCAAATCTTTGATATTGAAGTTTGATATTTGCAAGTTGATTTACTGAGTTGTATTTCATTCGCTATCTCACAAAGCTAAATATACCTTAAAATTATCCAGATATCCAGGTGTACCTTTAACCACATCTCTCTTAATCAATAAAGAGGTATTGTTTGAGAGATGGATCACCAAACTTAACCCTCAATACTCAGAACTTCTCTTCCACGCTTCTGGCTATAAAAAAAAAAAAAAAAAAAAAAAAAAGCCGAAAATTTAAAATATTGTAATTTGATTGTCTGTATTGTTGCTAGGCAATAGTGATATAGAAATGGGGATTTCCTGTCCTGAATTCAAACTATCCGAATATATATACTTCTTGGTAACGGCCCAAATACTGGCTGCTCAGGTTCGAAAGGATAACAATGTAATGAAAGTAAACGGTTTCAAATCATTATTTAATATTTAGTATGGGACACATAATTATTTTAACAGAGGTAGGAGATACATGTACACATGAAGAAGGGAAAAGTTCTCTGTCCAAGTATCATGTAGTCACTAGGTTACTCTAAAATATCTCCTTGATGCAATATAGGAGGTGCTGCTGTGAGATTGGAATCTCCAGGATCAGACGCACCTTTCTTTTTTACAGTATCCTGTCCAAAGATAAGAATAACAGCCGAGAGAAATAAACCGATATCAAATTAATTTGTCTCAAGTCAGTAAATGGATATTCATTTGCATGTTTGTTTTATGGCGTGTCAATTCATGTTGGGTTATTTAATGCTGAATTCAGTTTTTTCCAAACATTATATGGTTTCAAGTAAATAATAATAATAATAATAATAATAATAGCAGCAGATGTAGGTTATGTGGAGATAGAGACGAAACGATCAATCACACATTAAGCGAATGCAGCAACAGCACAGAAAGAGTATAAGACTAGACCTTTTTGGGTGGGCAAAGTGATCCATTGGGAATTGTGCAAGAAATTGAAGTTTGACGATGCGAGCAAATGGTATATGCACAAACCAGAATTTGTCTTAGAGAATAAGACGTATAAGCTCCGCTGGCATTTTGAGATACAAACGGATCACCTAATCTAAACCAGACGACCAGACCTTGTAATAACCAATAAAAAAAAAGAAGAATTTTCTGAATTGAGGACATTGTCGTCCCGGCTGACCACAGAATAAAATTGAAAGAAAACGAAAAACAGGATAAGTACCTGGACCTTGCTAGGGAATTGAAAAAAAATTGTGGAACATGAAAGTGACGGTTATACCAATTGTAATTGGTGCTTTTGGTGCAGTCACCAAAGGATTGGTACTGGGACTGGAAGACTTGAAAATAACAGGACGAGGGGAGACAATCCAAACTATAGCATTGTTGAGATCGGCCGGAATACTGAGAAGAGTCCTGAAAACTTGAAGAGATTTGTAGTCACACAAACTTCAGTGAAAGACCATCAGCTAACGCTGGTATAAAAAACTCGAAAAAGAGTAACATCAATAATAATAATAATAACTTGATAGAATTGGGTAGGAAAGGTGATTCACTCGGAATTGTGCAGGAAATTCAAATTTGACTATAGTACGAAAGGAGGTGCCCGTGGTGTAATAGTTATCGTCGCAGGAAATGGACATGGTGTTGCAAGTTCAAATCCTGGACGAGGCTGATTGCATTTCACATAGCACTAATACCCTTGGGAAAGGTATGAATCCAATTATTCTCCCTCCAGCTATGGGTGAATAGTAGGGCAGACTAGGTTCTTCAGCCTTGGCGAGGCAACTAGTCTAGAAGAAGGAAAACTCTGAATTCAAACCTGTTAAAAATTAACCTTGTGTCATATCCTGGAGGGCTTGGTAAATATGATAAAACCGAAATGTTTGTTTTGGTTGTTTAATGGCATATCAACCTTCGTTGGTTATTTATTCCCAACCAATTATTGTAGAAGAACAGCAATGGTACTATTTAACCCACAGCTAGGGGAATGAGGGTGTCATACTTTTATCAAGAGTATTAATCCAAAAGGAAACATAATAGCAAGACTGGAATTCGATTGCCATTGAGTCGTAGTTTAGCACTTTGGCCACTACGCCATATCCTGCCTGAGCGGAGGGGTTGGTAAATATGTATAGTACGAAATTGTATTTGCATAAACAAGAATCCGTCCTGGAGAATGGGACACACACAAAATTTTCTAGGACTTTGAGATACAAACAGATCACCTAATCATGGTTGAAAGACTATATATAGTGATAATTGACAAAAAAAAAAAAAAAAGAAAAAAAAAAAAAAGAAAAGAGAACCTGCCGACGGACCACGGAGTGAAAATCGAAGAAAATAAAAAGAGCGACAAGTACTTAAACCTTGCCATAGAACAAAAAAACCTATGAAATATATAAGTGACGATGATACCAATTGTAATTGGTGCACTTGGAACGGTTCGTAAAGGCTTGGTAAGGGGGCTTGAAAAGTTGGAAATCGGAGGACGAGCAGAGACCATCCAAACTACAGCATTATTGAGATCGGCCAGAATACTGAGAAGAGTCCTGCAGGCCTGAGGAGACTTCATGTTACTCATACTCCAGTGAAAGTCCATCAACTAATGCTGGTGTGAAAAACTAACAAGGAGTAATATAATAATTATCTTTTGTAAACAACTATTGGTTCAAGTAATTATTTTACATACAAAATAATTTGCTCACATTTATATGGTTTTAAGTATTGGGAGTGGGGCCATAGTGATGAGGCAATGGGAAGTCTTTTGGTCAAAATAGTGGCCTTCATAAAAGTCATTCACGTTTTTCTTATCTATATGGTGTCTGTATAGAGTTTATTCTAAGACTTACAGGAACAAATAAATGAATTAATACTTCGTTTAATTCTAACAATTTACGTGAAACAGTCACTAACAATATACAATCCTCCCTGTGTATAAAGTTGAGTTTCAGGGACTTACCGGCGCTCTGAAGAAGATATCTCGTATCTTAGGACTGTCTTTTTGAGAGCTTTTGACGTCCCCGCCTCACGAAACGTCTAGTGGAATCTGTCTGACTGGATTTTGGATTTTGGCGCTGAGATTTCTGGACTCATCACGTGATTAGTATATCCAATCACAGAGAGCCTCTCCCTCACTCACTCCATACACAGGAATTACCATCTTACTTACCCAACATCCATAAGTGCAGTATTCAGCCCCACAGATTAAAGTATCTGGTTACAACGTTAATCTATTAAAAAATGCGTTGGTAGGTTGACTTTATGATATGTCCACCCAAAGTCAGTCTATTTTTTTTCAAGCAGTTATATAGTTTCAAGTAACTAATAATAATAATCCTTAGTAAATAGTTATAGCTTCAAGTAACTATTCTTAATACAAAATAATCTGCACACATTTATATGGTTTCAAATATTGGGAGTGGGGTTTTATTTGTCTCTGCCTCCCACCAGACAGGACTTGACACAAGTATTGGGAGTGAGGCGATAGTGATGTGAAAATAGATCTTCTCTGATCATAATTCAGACGCTCCACCCCGGGTCTATGGATTTCTAGGTAGCGGCACAGATAACGACCCGTCTGGTTCTAAGAATTCAGATAGTTTTGAGATTGTTTTGTCCAATGGCAATAATTCTAGTAAAGTCCTGAAACTGCAAACTTATCCGAGACATATGGTTAGACATGTGTATGTGTGTGTGTGTGACAGAGACTTTAGATTTTGTATGTGTCTCGGTGTGTGGGATTATAGTTGTGTGTACTTCAAAGCACATGTGTCACTATTTAGCCATGAATATTAAAAAAAAGTACATTTTCAAAACCATCAGTGTGTATGTAGCACGTACATGTATATATGAATGTCTGTATTTGTGATTGTGTATATTAGAGTGTGTGTGTGTGTGAGAGAGAGAGAGAGAGAGAGATAGAGAAGCAGAGAGAGTGTATATAAGTAAATGGTTGCATAAGTGTGCATTTGTAAGAGTACACGCATAGGTGCTTGTGTGTGTATGTGTGATAGATAGATAGATAGATAGAGAGTGAGAGAGAGAGAGAGAGAGAGAAAGAAAGAGAGTGTGAGAGAGAAAGAGAGCCTGCACATGTGTGTATGTGAGAGAGAAAGAGAAAGAGAAAGAGAGTGGTATGGAAAAGCAAACTATTTATGTTCACTGCCCTCGCCTCTGATTGAAACCGAACACCGCTAAGATTAATCAATTCCTCAGGGCGTTCTCTGGGAACAAACGAAATTTCGAAGCAAACATGCTGTTGTCGATGGTCCATTCCTTTCTAGAAATCTGTTTACTTCCTTAAAAATCACCAAAAATAACAACAACAACAACAATGTCGTGACTTCAGTAAAGATGCCAGGTCGTTAATCAAAAATCTCAAAATAAGTTAAATACAGTCGATGAGTCGAATTTTGAAAAAAATTTCTTTTCAACAAAATTAGTATTTCGTCTTGTTTCTTTACTTAATGACATATCAACCTTCATAAGGGATAACTGTGTTCATGCCTTTTCCTAGGGTAGCAGTTCGTAAGTGAATGTAATACCGTAACTGGAGTTCGAACTAGTCAAAATAGGAGTCAATCTCTACATAAGTAAGAATTTTGTAAGGTTGACATGGAAGGTACTTTGAGAGCAATATAGAATAAGTCCTGGCGACAACACCCCACAAGACACCAACTATACGGCCACCTGCCTACCATCACGAAAACTATACAAGTTAGACGAACCAGACACGCAGGACACTGCTGGAGAAGCAAGGACGAACTCATCAGTGATGTACTCCTATGGACCCCCACATATGGCCAAGCAAAAGCAGGACGACCAGCTCGAACATACATAGAGCAGCTATGTGAGGATACGGGATGTAACCCTGAAGACCTGCCAAAAGAGATGAATGATAGGGAGAAGTGGCGAGAGAGGGTCAGGGATATCCGTGCTGGTGGCACGACATGATGATGATGATGATGATGAATTATTCCGTGGCCATAAATCAAAATTCTATTTATACATGATATCGTCTTATATACGAGTACATAGAGTATAAAAAAATAGAGTATAAAAAAGTAAAGAAATTCAATTCGAAACAAAACTGGGTAATGAACCATAAGTATCAAATACGTATTTCACAATACCATAGGTTTTATTTATTTGTATACACGTAAAATCCATTGGTCCCTTTATCACACCTCGTACCCTACAGGTGTGATGAAAATTTATCGCAATTCAAGCTTTAATTCATTTTAATTCGAAAATTCAAAATGTAATGCTTGAATAAAGCTGTGTGCACGGCTGCGCAGCTCGTTTAATAAAGTGATGTCGTCTAAACGAATCAGTGTTTTTTGAAAAAGATTGTTAGTCAAATACAGCACTCTACATAATATAGGAGATTATGGGATAGGTGCAGCACTCTACATATTATTCCAGATTATCAGACAAGAGAGAGAGAGAGAGAGAGAGAGAGAGAGAGAGAGAGACAGGTAGGGAGAGGGAGAGAAAGACAGAGAGAGAGAGAGAGAGAGAGAGAGAGAGAGAGTTAGACTGATGTGATAAATTTTTTTTTTAAAGATTATTAGTCAAGTGCAGCACTTTACATACTATTGGAGATTATTGGATTGGTGCAGCACTCTACATACTATTCCAGATTATCAGACAAGAGAGAGAGGGGGGGTAGGGAGAAAGAGAGAGAGAGAGAAAGAGAGAGAGAGAGAGAAAGAGAGAGAGAGAAAGAGTAGGTTGAGAGGGAGAGAGAGGGGATGAGGTAGGGAGCGAGAGAGAGACCGAGAAAGAGAGTGAGAGTTAGACTGATTTGATAAGTGTTTTTTTAAGGAAATACCTTATTATTGAGAATAGATTTTCGAATACTAATTATATAACGTAAATTTTAAACAGCACGCCACCAGCGGAAATTTAATGTTAAAACCTGTTTTTTTATCTTTTCGTTTCATTTAAAAATGTATACGTCCTATAAACAAGGTTTAAAAACTAAAACGGTTAATTTGCACATTTAATTCAAACTATAAATGAAATCATGTTCTGAAGACTTAGAGTTCTTTTTTTTTATATTTGTACACACACACATACCCACACGCACATGCACACACACGTGCACGCGCTCGCGCACACTCACTCCCACACACACACACACACACACACGACAAACACACACGCACGCACGCACGCACAAACGCGCCCACACGCATACACCCCCCCACACACACACATATATATATATATACATATATTGGTCCGATGCTTACAAAGGCGAGAAACTGACAGTCACAAGGTGTCGTTCACTGTAAGTCAACGCTACCCCAACATTGATACATATGGTCTATCATTGATATTAAACGCTCTTTATATATATATATATATATATATATATATGCAATTGTGATTTCAGTTATATATATATATATATAACTAGTCGGCTGGGGCTGTAGAATACACCGACTGCACCTATGCGGAGGGGTAAGACCCTCCAATGATTGTCCTGGATATGACACTAAACAATCTGGTGGTGAGGTTCCAGTGATGCGGGAGCTTTGGGGAATGCGGAGCACCCCTTCATTTCCATTGCTCCCAGGTCCTCTCTGGTAGCAAGTGAATTATTTAATATAGAACTGTTTTGACATTTAACTGCGTATAAACAAAATCTGTACTTATACTAAACTCAATTAGCTGAATTACAACTGTTTGAATGAACTGAATTGCTAGAAATAAAAATGTTTTTGATAATTAATTAAACTGTGTACTCCTGTAAAACTGATTTGCTTGAAATAGAACTGACTATTTGCATAAAAATGATTTGGCGTTAAATAACCTACAAAGGTTGATAGGCCATAAAACCCAAACAACCAACCAACCAATTGTATATATATATATATATATATATATGGTTAGGTCTTTTTTGTTTAATGCTAAATCAACCTTCATGGGTTATTTAATGCCAAACATATCCTTGTAGAAGAACAGCTGTGATACTATTTAAGCCATTATTTAGCTTAGGAGAGAAGGGGCTCATGCCTTTCCCAAGTTCGAAATTGAATGTAATAGTGTGACTTAAGTTGGATCTCGCTTACTTTGAGGCTGTAGCCCAACACGTTAGCCATTACGCCATGGATACTCCCCCCACGCATATATTAGATCGAGTATCACATATCGGCGAGAAACTGACTGTTACCAAGCTCTGTTGTCTCAATGTTTACGTTATCCTTAGATACATATACTTCATCAATGAAATTGAGCTCTCTTTATTTATAAATATCGCCAACCCATTTATCACTGTATATATATATATATATATATATATATATGTGTGTGTGTGTGTGTGTGTGTATGTGTGTGTGTGTGTATTAGAGACGGGCAGTTTAACCGACAAACCGACTTTTTTCGGTTTCATCTTCACACTGTGAAACCGTATCGAAATCTTTTACGAAACCGAAATCTCTCGGTTTAGCGCTATTACTATTGAGTGACCGTCTCCAAGAAACACTGTTGATAAAGACTTTCTGGTTTTAATTGAATTAAATTTTTTCAACATTCATAAAATTGTAAGAGGAAAAGATCGAACAAAAATATGATAAAAGTATTTAATTAACTAGTTTTAGGAAATAAATGTGAAATTTATTTGTTTAAAGAAGAAGAAGAAGAAGAAGAAGAAGAAGAAGAAGAAGAAGAAGAAGAAGAAGAAGAAATACGCCACATATGACACTTGGAAATCTTTTATATAGAATGTTTCCAAATAGAAAAAAAAAGGGAAATACGACATGATGTCTGGAATCTATTCGTTTCAGTTTTCAAAAAAATACTTTTTGTGGTAAAATTTAGTTAACAACAAAATAGCGAGTAAAAATAAGAAATAGTCACCAGTTTCGTCTTAATGTTAGATTTTATTCTATTTAGAAAGATTATTTTATTTTCTTTCCAGCAATATAAATATTTTTAAGATTGGACCAGAAATACAAGTGAAGTTTCGAGTTGAACGGACTAAGTTGCAAATTTGTCGATCACAAGCGAAATCAGATATCAGTTGGAAATGCTATGATTATATAAGAAAATGAATGGCTTTCTTAGAAAGCAAAATTACTAAATTGAAAACCAAAAAACCGAATTGAAAACCGCAGTATCAAGGAAAAAAACGAAACCAATACCGAAACATAAATTGCCAGATCACCCAACTCTAATATATATATATATATATATATATATATATATATATATATATATATATATATATATTGGACTTTTCTGTTTGTCTCGAAGTGTGAATGTCCAACAGTTGAGTTGAAAATGTGAACCAATGGACTGCATTCACAAATAATTTGTTTATAGTGTTGAAGACATGTGTCGAACCAATAGCACTTTTTGGATAAGTTGCAGTAGCAGGCAATTATATATATATATGTATGTGTGTGTGTGTGTGTGTGTTGTGTGTATATATGTATGTCGATGCATCTGTGAATGTGTGTGTATGTTACCGTAACCCAGGATAAATGGCACATCTTTTTTATTAAATCAATCCATTTAGTATGCTCTTAGAGAATGAAACAGTGTACTGTCAAATCTTCAACTGAATGATAATTTTGTGTGGTCATTATTCGCGCAGGACATTCTTTTTTTAATTACCTAAATTCTCGAAATGACAGATCTGTATGAAATGATAACTAAGTAGATGGTTTGGTTTGTATTATTTAATGGCATATCAACCTTTGTAGGTTATTTAATGCTAAAGCCATCATACTAGAACAGTAGTGGTTCTATTCAACCCATAGCTGGGAGAATAAGGGGGTTCTTACCTTTCCCAAGAGTATTTGTCCGAAAGTGAACCTAATAGCACGACTGGAGTTCGAACTCGCTTACTACGATTCCGCAGTCCATTACACCACGAGGACACCCCTACTAAGTAAACGCATCACTCTTATCATATACCGGTATTACATCTCGTCTTGTAGAGCCAATCAATATCTCTAAATAGGCAGAGGAAATATCCGTAAGTTACCTGATTTCATTCCTACAGCGAGAATGTTGTGCCTTATTTACTAAACAGAAAAAAAAAGAAAGAAAAAAAAAAGAAATTATTAATAAGAGGATATAGATATTTTTCTGCTTTTTAAAACGTTGGCTGGTGGTCATTCAGAGTATTCCGAGAGACAGCGAGTCTCCTCAAGTCTCCAGGACTCGACTCAGTATTCTGGCCGTTATCAACAATGCTACAGTTTGGATGGTCATGATTCTTCCTCTGGTTTTCAATTTCTCCAGTCTTTTTTCTAACTCCTGGGGAACTGTTCCAAGTGAATCAACTAAAATTGGTATCACCGTCACTCTCATGTTCCACAGTATTTTTAGTTCTCAAGTAAATCCCAAGTATCTGTCTATCTTTTCGCTTTCTTTTATTTTTACCCTGTTCCGAGAGACAGCGAGTCTCCTCAAGTCTTCAGGACTTGTCTCAGTATTCTGAATGCCAAAACGTACTAGACGGAAAATTCTCTCTCTCTCTCTCTCTCTCTCTTGTTGATTAGCACAAGATTAGGTCTTCTGGCCGGGATTAGATGATCCGTCTGTATATCAAAATTCAATTGAATTTTTTACGTCTCATTTTCCGATACGGATTCTGTTTGTGTAAATACCATTTGGTAGTATATTCGAATTGTTGTATAGCAGAGAAAAACAACAACGCTGATTCATAGAAATATAATTTGCTTCTTTTCTTTTCCTTTTATTAACCGAAATATACGTATGGGTAGAGTGAGCGAGAATCGAAGACGGCTAAGATGTACACACACGCGCGAGCGCGCACAGATGACGGTGCGGTTCTTCTGTGAAACTTCTCTGCCTTTCTGCTTCAATCTGCCTTTGTCGAAATCTCTAGTTTGTATAATTTTTCGGACGCCCACGCAATCATCGTAGTCACACCTCCCGCTTATTTGTTGCACGTAGAAACGTCTTCCACGCAACATGCGGCACTTCCGCTTTAGGAAACAGGTGCATATCCTGTTATGCCACCTACGCAACTTATGCAGCATGTCAAAGAGATCTTCCGATCAATATCCAACAAAATTTCAATTTCTTGCACAGTGAATCACCTTTCCCACCAATTCGTTTCTAGTCTTATACTCCTATTGCACGAGTTTGCTATACTCGCTTATTATGTGATTAATTATTTTATTTTTGTCACCATTTAACCTGCCCTTGCTATTCTCTTATTGATTTTCGCTTCAATGCGTCTCATTCTTCAGGACGGATTTTTTGCTGTGTATATACCACTGGCTCGTATTATTAATTTTAGATTTCTTGCACAATTTCCAGTGGATCACCTTTCCCAGTCATACTCTTTTTACGCTAATTTGCTGCATTCGCTTATTATATGATTGATTTTTTCATCTCTATTATCACATAACCAACATTTAACATTTTTTGCGTCTAATCCATTTTTGCTTGAACATAGTTTGTTCTTATGACGTTGTTTTGAGCTGCTATTAAAAGAAATTCGGTTTCTCTCTTTAATATTATCATTATTTCACTCCTTTGAGAGTTTTTCACACCAACATTAGCTGATGGTCGTTCACTGGAGTTTGAGTGACAGCAAGTCTCCTCGAGTTGCCAGGACTGATCTCAGTATTGTGACCGATCTTAATAATGTTGTACTTTGGATGGTCTCCACTCGTCCTCTTATTTTCAATTCCTCCACTCATTTTACCAATTCTTTTGTGACTGTACCGCGTGCACCGATTCCAGTTGGTATTATTATTATTATTATTATTATTATTATTTTTTGCTCCTTGAGAGTTTTTCTCATCAGCTAACGCTGATGGTCTTTCATTGGATTTTGAGTGACAACAAGTCACCTCAAGTCTCCAGGACTCTTCTCAGTATTCTGGTCGATCTCTGTAGTTCTATGTAGTTTGGATGGTCTCCATTCGTCTTGTTATTTCCAAGTCTTCTAGTCCCTGTGCCAATCATTTCGTGGCGGTATCAAGAGCACCAATCATAAATGGTATAACCGCCAGTTTCATTTTCCACAGTTTTTTCAATTCTCTAGCAAGGTTCAGGTACTTATTTTTCTTTTCGCTTTCTTTCAATTTTACTCAGTAGTCAGGCTGGCCAGCAAAGTCCACAATTCGGCTAGTTTTATTTTTTTGTCGTTGATTATTACAAGATCTGGTCATCTGACCGAGATTAGATGATCGTTTGTATCTTAAAATCCCAGAGTAGTTTGTACGTGGTGCCTTCAATAAGTTTCCAGACTTTTTTTGTACAGGCATTTAAAATTGTCGTAGACTCTTGAAAGTTCACTATGTTATTGCTATACATCTTATGAGATGACTGACCAATTTTTATGATTTCAGCTTCAAAGGAACAGCTACAACAGGAATTGGAATACACACTACTAAAGCCTGATTGTCACAGCTGGTCAATTTCAAAAAATGCAATCTGGACGTGAGGACACTTTAGAAGAACGATATGCAATAAAATTGTGTTTTAAACTTGGAAAAAATGCCACAGAAACCTATGGAATGCTTCAGACTGCTTTTGGAGCATCTTGCATGAATCCAGCATGAGTTTTTGAGTGGCATAAGAAATTCAAGGAAGGCAGTGAGTCTGTGTGGGATGATGAGAGGTGTGGGAGGAGTAAGGAAGTCAATACACCACAGTTGATTGGCCAAAGGCTTAGGGTTAGGGTTACTATGTTGAGGTTTTAAGGGAGTTCAGCAAGAGATTCCTAGGGAAGAGGCTAGCTCTCTTCAAGTCGGGTCAGAGGCATTTCTAGCAGGACAATACACCAGTCCACAACTCCATCCTTGTCACAGACTATTCGACCAAGATGGGCATCAAGACACTTCCTCGCCCTCCCTATAGTCCAGACCTTGCTCCCTGTGACTTTTGCTTATTCTCTAAGCTCACAGACTGTCGTTATGAGACAATTGAGGAGATGAAAGAGGCTGTGACGAAGGTCATTGACACGCTCACACAAGAGGACTTCCATGGGGCCTTTCAGAAGTTGGTGGAACGGTACAACAAGTGTATTGCAGCCGAAGGAGATTACTTCGAAGGGGACCAGAGTTTCATGTGTGTACTATCAATAAAAGTGCCCATACGAAAAAAGTCTGGAAACTTATTAAATGATCCTCGTACGTCTCATTCTCCTGGAGAGATTCTGGGCAGTGTATATACAATTTGTTCCAATGATCAAATTTTAATTTCTTGCACATTTCCCAGTGGATCACCTCGCCCACGCAGTCATGTCTAGTCTTATAATCTTTCTGTGCTAGTTTGCTGAATTCGCTTAATATGTGATTGATTTTTTCATCTCTATCACCTATATTTGCAATTTTGTTGCGTCTTATCTATTCTTGCTTTGATATGGTTGGTCCTTATGGCGTTGTTTTGTGCTGCTATTAGAGGAGATTAAGTTTCTCTCTTAAGGTTTCCCTTTCTTAGCCACGCCCACGTTTTCTCGTGAGATAGGTCGCTTGTTAGTCGCTTAAATCACCCAAAGAGTGCTTTTTCTTCCCATTTTTGTTTTCTGGTTATTTCCCTTAAGCTGATCCTCGTGTCGTAAGTATTGTTTCTGGTGGCTGTGATCAGTCATCCTCCGCACTTTTCTATGTAGTCCTGGAGTCGTTGTATCGATACGTCAACGCTACGATACAGTGGCCTAGATATAACTTTAATTTTTTGAATAAAATTATCCTTTATTTTTACCTGAGTAACTTCCTCCACCACCACCACCACCTCCCCAAAAAAAGAAAAGAAAAGGGAAAAAGAAATTCGTTCTGTTCTTTTAATTATTTTATTGTAATTCTATTTCTGCAGACTCTGGACAAACCCATCTGGTCTCCATATGGACTCTGATATCAGGCTAAAATTTTTTAAAAAAGTTCTTGATTTAAACAATAACTTATCACAAAGTTAGAATTCTAAGGATTTTCGCATAAAAATAGTTTCAGTGTGTTTTATTTATCAGCTGATCAGGTTTTCAAAATTCTTACTTCAGCCTTTATCGGTAAGTTACACATCGGGAGTTGTTGGATGCCTCGTGTAGTACTGTTATATAATTGCGAAAGGATTTTTTTATATCATCATTTTTCGTTTTATATATCTTATCTTTCGGTTTAGTTAGGCTTAGAACCTTTCGGCTTAGTGCATGGGTAGGTGCAAAGATTAACGCAGGTGTTCACGCGCACGCGGGGAGGATGTGACAATCAGAGATATCACAATAAAAAACCCAGATAGAAAATAAGACTGGGGATGTGAAAGACATCATGCCCGGAAGCGATGGGCTGAGATTCTTAGTGATTTTGAATAAAAGCAGTGAGTTGAGATTTGGACTTAGACGAAGCGAGTTGATTTTTCGGACCTGGGCGGTGCTATGCGCATTGGTTGGGTCAGTGAGTTGAGAGCTGACGATGGACGAACAGTCAGCATAGAAAAATTGTGTGTCTCTCTCTCTTCTCGTGTCGAAAACCTGAACTTAAAGAAGGTAATAAAAGTTTCGTACCTGAACCAAGAGAGTCGTCAGTTTTTCATGTTTTTCGGATTCCTATGCGTATGAACATTCTATGAACATATGAACATTTCGTATAGTCGTATTATGGCTATATTATGGCAAACGAACCACGCTAGCAGAACATTGTTAGTGGGTCTAGTTCTCTCTCACCCTTGCTGGACTCGTGTCAAACTAAGTTAAACTTAATTTATCAAACGACAAAAGGAGCTACTAGCTAAATAAAAGTAGATCTCTCACTATGATTCCTAGATTTATGCTCAGTCTGGTACACAAGTTTTAGATTCCTTACAGTGTCTACTGTTATTAAATGGTCACCCATCAAAGTACTGGATATTCTTGTTACTGCTTAACTTTAGTGATCTAAAGGGAATCGTTGATTTCAGTGGGATTTAACTATTCACTAACTCTAATTAATCGGTGTTTGTCCAAAATAGCTCAACTGTGAAAATTTCCGTTAAATTTTGTGAATATGGATTATCTCCTCTTTGATAATCCAAGCTATAAAAGCTGTACATTTCCGCTTGTCAAGCAGACGAGTAGTAAGATTCTTAATTGAATAAAAGATTACTAGACAGAATCTCTTGTCTTGTTTTCATTACAGAGTGTTCGTCAATGACATGGGTGATCGGGGTTCAACCTCAGATCGGGTCATACCAAAGACAAAAAAATGGTACTTGATGCCTCCTTGCTATTTGCATCTTACATAGTGCTAATACTTTTGGGAAAGGTATGAATCCAATTATTCTCCCTTCTGCTATGAATAAATAGTAGGGCAGACTGGGCTCTTTCACCCAGATATGGCAACCGGTATAAGAGAACGAAAACATTGAATTCAAATATGTTAAACTCTGCTGAAAAATTGACCCTGTGTCACTTCTACTCATGTAGACAGACACACACGCGCATATATATATATATATATATATATATATATATATATATATATATATATATATATATCAGGAATAACGAAAATTTCTTTGGTTCTTCTATACAAGCACATCCAAATCTCACGCCTTATCTAATACTTCTAAAATCATCAGTATTTCTGGGTATAAATTTGGACTCACCTTGTATCTGGTACTGTGCTGAGGAGAACTGTTTTTACAACTAATTCTGTTTAGAACGTTTTGTTAACGACTTAATTATTCATTTGTAAATTTTGACAAGTTTATTTTTCATCTTATTTTTGTTACCTATCATTAAAACGCCCCGGTAGTTTTACGTTCTATAACCATTAAGTTGAAAACATAAATTGGAAATAAAGAATAAGCCCTGAGACCTGAATTAGTATCTTATTAACAAAATAAGGGACGCTAATTCAAATCTCGTCAGAAGCTAATTTTTTTTATTTGTAACTTTATGTAACTCTACTTACGTTGTTTTTGGAGTTTTTTTGTTTTGTTTAGTTTTTTAACTGAAGCAAAATTTTCATAGCAGATTAAAAAGATTTTGAACGAACGAAGATCATTAATTCATTTAATTATCTATTTATTTGTCATTTTAGTCTTCAGAAATATCATCAGAAGGTTGAAAACGAACTTCAGTTGGTACTTTTTAAATCATCACTTGCTATACTTGTATTCTTGGGGTATAAAATATTTTCTCTTACAGAGAAGCGAGTAGCTGTGATCAACATAAAAGAGTTTGGGGGGGGGGGAAGAAAACATAAATAAAAGGAATCTGTTTTAGTATCATCAAGCAAAAGTCCTAAATATTTTTCCCTTGCTATTCTCCATCTTTTCTTCTTTTTCTTTTATCTCTCCATTTTAATCTTTTCGACGCATCTTTTTTAGCTTGTTCCTTCTTAAGCACGTACACAGACGGAATGAGAACATGCAAAACTATCTCTTCCTCTTCCATATATATATATATATATATATATATATATATATATATATATATATATTAGTGTGTGTGAGTGTACGCGTGTGTGTAGGAGAGTATGCGTGTGCGTGTGCGTGGATGACTAGTATCAGTGGGAATTTCTTACTGTCAGTGATTTGTGGTCGAGGACAGGTAAAAGCAATGATTTCGAATACAGATTTTCAAGGCAGGAAGGTTTCCCTTACAAGAAGGATTGAAACAACATGATTGTCTACCTACTCTGCTACTCTGTTTCATGATTAGGTTAAGCTTTCTCTCATTCACTTTGTCAACGATTCTCTGTATGAATATATTTATATTTATATATATATATATAGAGAGAGAGAGAGAGAGGGACAGAGACAGAGACAGAGAGAAAGACAGACAGAAAGCTATTCGTGCGCGCGCGTGCACACACACACACACACACACACACACACACACACACACACATATAGAAAGAGAAAGAGAGAGAAAGAAGGAGAAAAAGAGAGAGAGAGAGGGGGGGATTCGTAAATTTATATGTTCGTAATCTTAGTGTGTCATATATATAAACACAGACAAAAATATATAGTAAGAGGAAGATTTATTAAACTGATGACAGATAGCTGTGGTTTGTACAGAAGCAATTGAAGCATGGTAAATACATCTCTCTCTCTCTCTCTCTCTCTCTCTCTCATTCTTTTTCGGCCATTTATTTTCAAGTCTTCTTTAAGTCTGTTAATGTGTTGTACTTTGGCTACCTATGCAATCGGGTCATTTGTACTTTATTTAACTAACATGTATTTTCTCTTGATCTTCTTTCTGTGTGCGTGTGAATTTGTATTAAATTTTGAAGCATATCTTTTTTCAGAGAATTCAACAAAAATGAATAAATAAATAAATAAATAAATAAAGAAATAAAAGAAAAAGGAAATAAAAAAAAGAATGTACCTCTTATAATTTGGACCGCACCCCATTGAGAGAAGTAAGATGCGATTCGAGATTTTAAAATAAGAGTTGGAAATTTTGGCGGTTGGGGTGGAGAGAGGTGACTTCATACCTTCTCGACCAGCTTATATTTAAGAGGTTGGCTCTTTAAATTGTGATGTCAGTTAAAAAAATGATTATTTGTTTTACGATCGAGTCAATGAGTTGATATTTAGACTCGAGTAAGTATTTAGGGGTCACAATTATAACACTTTTCGATTATATATATATATGTATATATATATATATATATATATATATATGTGTGTGTGTGTGTGTGTGTGTGTGTGTGTGTGTGTGTGTTTATACACTTAGATACATAAGTTCATAGAATAAAGCGATACCCAGGGTGCCCGTGGAGTAATGGTTATCGTCCAAGCAAATGGACACGGTGACTCGAGTTCAAATCCTGGACGAGAATGATTGCATTTCACATAGCACTAATATCCTTGGGAAAGGTATGAATCCAATAATTCTCCCTCCAGCTATGGGTAAATAGTTGGACCAACTGGGTTCTTCAGCCTTGGTGAGGCAACTAGTCTAGGAGAAGGAAAACTCTGAATTAAAACCTGTTAAACTCCGCTTAAAAATTGACCTTGTGTCATATCCTGCCCGAGCGGAGGGGTTGGTAAATAGGATACCCAGGGTTAAGGTATGAACCCCATACCCTGAAATGGTGCCACTACTGTCCTTCTCCAAAGATGACTTTGGCATTTGATAACCTACGAAGGTTGATATGCCATTAAACAAAGAACCCAAAACAAACCAGAATAAGGCTAAAAATAAAAATGAAAAAATTAAAATAAAAAAAACCCAGTAATTTTGTCAAAGTACAGCGATATCTTGAATTACGTCGGTAATTGGCGAAGGACATTATCGTATTGATTTTAACGGCATGTCAACACCTTAAAGTTATTTTTATGCCCAGAGGTTAGTGGATCGAGTTCATTGTACGTTCATATTTACATTTAACATTTTTATGTAGTTGCTTCTTAAGAGATTTTTTTTGTATATATATATATCTATTTTTGTACACAGTCCGATCAAAAAAAGAATTATTCTTGAAAAGATCTATTTGACTCATTGATGGGGCCCTAACAGGTATTATCACTCCAAGTTCTTGCCTCAATCAAGAAGAGAATGACCTAGTGTTTTTTGTATATATATATATATATATATATATATATATATATATATATATAGCCATCCACACACACACGCACACACATACACACACACACACACACACACACACACATATATATATATATATATATATATATATATATATATATATTTGTACACAGTCCGATCAAAAAAAGAATTATTCTTGAACAGATCTATTTGACTCATTGATGGGGCCCTAATAGGTATTATCACTCCAAGTTCTTGCCTCAATCAAGAAGAGAATGACCTAGAATCTTAAAAAAGAAAATATGTTATTCCATAGTTCAACACAATGGGCAGATAGTTTCTCAAGCTACTTTTATGCCCTCGGAGAAAAATTCAAAAGATATTTTCAAAAAGGGTAATTTCTTAGTTAAGCAGAAGATAACTTTTCCTATATATATATATATGTTATTGGCCGACTGTAGTCGAGGGCCACCCGAAGTCTCCCTTTTAAATAGATACTACATCAAAGTGTAGGGGAGTGTTCTACTCCTTTCCCTGGATTACTCCACTTACCCTTGATCCGTACATTATAATGCTGAATGTTAAGCAAGGAGGCTTCAAGTAAGTAAGTAAGTAAAGTTGGCGACCATAGATGAGGATGACCCGAAGGCTCCCTTTTCGATAGCTACTGCACCAAGGTGTAGGGGAGGGCGCTACTCCTTCCCTGGATTGCTTCACTTTACCCTTGATCCGTACCTTATAATGCTGAGTGTTGAGCAAGGAGGCATCAAGTACCATTTTTTAAGTCTTTGGTATGAGTCGACATGGGATTGAACCCAGGTCTCCCGGTCCATTGGCGAACACTCTAACCGCTAGGCCAATGTCTTCAAGTAAGTTATTATATATATTATGTATTTATGTTTTTGCTGCCCCTTTTGGGCTGTGTATGGCTCCAAACTATCAGATGGCGAGGTTCCAGTCCTGAAGTATAAGTGAATTTAGAATACCTCTTCATTACCATTACTCCAGGGTCCACTCTGACCTGAAGTAATTGTACCTGTTAGGGTCCCATCTATGGGTAAGATAGATACATCTAATCATTTACTATACTTGAAACCATTTAACTGTGTGCAAACAAATGTACACTGTCTCGTTTAGAAATTATCATCAAGAAACTACTCGTTTAGAAATCATATACATTAAATACGTATGAACAGGATTTGGCATTAAATGATCCACAAGGATTGATATGCCGTAAGAACAACTAACAAACCCATTCCCCTTTTAGAGTTATATTTTTCGGTCGGTATTTGTCGTCTGTCCCACCAACTAGACGAGTGTGGTACAAGGCCTTTTTTTAGGTGGGTCCGGGCGCAGGGCTGTAACTCAGACACACCCGGCATTCCTCAAAATGCAACGGGCCCCGTAGGCATTCCTCTCAAAATAGGTGCCTCAGGCGCCAGGCGATGAATCTAGCCCCTCCAAGGAGGGCTAGAGCCTGGGGGACAGCTCCCTGAGGCTCGAGGATGCCGGTCAAGGCTAACCTCGACCGACTGTCAGCTGAGCCAGAACACACCCGACCAGATCCGTGTACCGACCAACACGGCCGGCCGAGGTGTATCTCAGCCCAGCGACATTCAGAGACTGTGCATACGCACGTGTCTCTTGATAGTTCCCTCCAAAGTGTAATTTTTTTTGTATTTTGTATCACCTGGGACTATCAGGTATCTTGTTAATGGGCTTATTGATCCTTTTCTTGATAATACCCTGGGCTCCCACAATTCCAAGCAAGATGGTAGTTTTAAGGTACCACATTTTACTTTATTTTTATTTCCAGATCTTTGTATTTACTTATTTGATTATATGCTTTGAGTGATATGCTATTGTAAGTTGGCACTGACATATCAATTAGAAGGTATGCATTTCTTTTATTGTCCTTAACCACTATATCTGGTCTATTGCTCTTTATTTTTCTATCAGTTTAGATAGCAAAGTCCAAGAGAATAGCTCCTTTTGCTTCTGTTATTGGTTCTGGTTGGTTATCATTATTATTATTATTATTATACTCTTTTGAGAGTTTTTCACCCCAGCGTTAACTGATGGTTTCTCACTGGAGTTTGAGTAACAGTAAGTCTCCTTAAATCTCCCGGACTCTTCTCAGTATTCTGGTCGATCTTAACAATGCTGTAGTCTGGATGGTTTCTACTTGTCCTCTGATTTTTAAGTCTTTTAGTCCCTTTACCAATCCTTTGAGATTAGTTCCAAGTGCACGAATTACAATTGGTATCACTGTCACCTTCGATTTACTCATTGAGAGTTTTTCACATCAGCTTAAGCTGATGGTCTTTTACTGGAGCCTGGGTGACAGCAAGTCTTCTCAAGTCTCTTGAACTCTTCTCAGTATTCCGGCCATTCTCAATAGGGTTGTAGTTTGGATGGTCTCCAGTCGTCTTCCAACCTCCAAGTCCTCCAGTCCTATTAATAATCCTTCAGGTACTTGACCAAAAGCACCAATCACAATTGGTATAATTGTTACCTTCATGTTCCATAGTTTTTTCAATTCTCTAGTAAGGTCGAGCTACTTATCCCTCTTTTCACAATTCTTTCGGTTTTATTCTGTGGTCAGCCAGGACAGCAAAGTCCACAATTTTGTAAATCCTTTTTTTTTTGTTGATGATTATAAGGCCTGGTCTTTCTGGCCGAGAGTAGGTGATCCGTTTGTATGTCAATGTCCCATTGGAGTTTATGTGTGTCATTCTCTAGGACAGCTGATGGGTTGTGCATATACTATTTATTCGTCTGGTCAAATTTAGATTTCTTGCATATTTCCAGTGGAGCACCTTCCCACCCAGTCGTGTCTAGTCTTATACTCCTTCTGTGCTAATTTACTGCATTCGCTTATTATGTGATTGATGGTTTTGTCTCGATCACTGCATAACCTGCATTTGTTATTTTGTTACATCTTATCTGTTCTCACTTTGATATGATTGGTTCTTATGGCGTTGTTTTGTGCTGCTATTAGGAGAGATTCTGTTTCTCTCTTAAAGTTTCCTTTTCTTAGCCACGTCCAGGTTTTCTTGTGTGAGGTGTTGCTTATTAGTCGTTTAAAACGCCCATAGAGTTGTTTTTCTTCCCATTTTGTTTCCTAGTTATTGTCATTCTGTTGTCCATCGTGTTGTCTGTCTTGTTTCTGATGGCTGTAATCAGTCCTCCTTCGTCCTCGAGTCGTTGTATCAATGCGTCAACGCTGTCTTCAATGCTGGGAAGTCCTCTTCCTCCATCCTTTCTTGATACATATAGTTTGTCAACGTCGTCTCTGGGGTGTAATGACTTATGCATGGTCATTAGTTTTCTTGTTCTTTGGTCCATTTGCTGAAGTTCTTCTCTGGTCTACTTTAAAAAGGCTCCCGAATATTTAACGAGGGGTACAGCCCAGGTATTTATTCCTTTGATAAGATTTCTGCGAGATAATTTTGTCTCAAGTAGCTTTCTAGTTCTCCTGAGATATTTTTTCTTAATTTTTTCTTTCAATTCCACCTTGATGGTGTCAGCCTCCAAGATACCCAAGTATTTGTAGGTTTCCTTCTCTCCGAGCGTTCTAATCTTGTCTTGGTTTGCTAGTTCCATCCCGTCAGTTAGATGTCGTTTGACACTTTTCATTACTAGCATGGCACATTTTTCTATGCCAGATTCCATTCCTATGTCCTGACTGTATATTTTAACTGCGTGCATTACAGTTTCCAGTTCTTTTTCATTTTTTGCAAATAGCTTGACATCATCCATGTACATTAGGTGATTGATCTTTTCCTGCGATATAATAAGTTTGAATCCGTCAGTGCATTTTCTGAGTTTGTGGTTTAGTGGCATCATGGCAATTATGAATAGTAACGGTGATAGTGCATGTCCTTGAAATATACCTCTTTGGAGTTTTGCTTCAGGTAAACTTCTTCTTCCTGTTGCCAATTCTACTTTCCAGGTTTTTATGGTTTTCTCGATAAAGTTTATGACTTCATCTGATATTTTGTAAAATTTTAGGCAGTTTATTATCCAGCTTTGCGAGATTATATCATACGTCTTTTTGTAGTCAATCCCGGCCATAGCTAAATTTTTCCGTCTGGTCTTGCTCTCGTTTAGGATGTGCTAGTCTATGTAAAGTAACTCTGCTATATCTTTGGATCCTTTGCGACATCCTTTCTGCTCCTCAGGGAACAGTCTGCTGCTTGTTTGCGAGTAGTAAAAACTCTTCCCTTATTTGTGCTGTTAATATTTTTCACATCATCGGTAAGTAGGTTATGGGTCTGTAGTTGTTTGGAGCGGTGCCTTTGCTTGGGTCTTTTTGGATCAAGGCGGTCTTTCCTTTGGTCATCCATTCGGATACGTGTGCTCCTTGTAGGCATCTGTTCATTTCTAGTGCTTAGTCTGTCGTTAATGGAGGTGAATTTCTTGAACCAAAAACCATGTATTCCATGTATTTTTTAGTGTAGTTTTGAGTAAATCGATGTGTATTTCCGTTTTTGGGCCTTCTTCGAGTCCTTTTAATTCTCTTGTCATGTGGTTTTTATCCATTCGGGCTTTTCGTTGTGTTTTTTAGTTGCCATATTTCAGTCCAAAATCGGTCGGTTTCTTTTGCATCCGGTTGTTGGTATGTTTTCGTGTCATCTTCTCCCAGTTGTTGATAGAATTTTCTTTCGTTGTTTTGGAATATTCTGTTTTATCTGTATTGTTTTACCCTTTGTCGATATCTCTTTAATCTTCCTTCTTTCGCCAGTACTTTCTGGTTTATTTCCTCAAGTTGTCCTGTTATCTTTTCTTGTGTTACCTTTTCCTTTTTGTTCTTACATATTCCAGTGTCTTTCTTTTGTTTTATCCTTTTGGGTTGTTTTCGTATATTTTTTCATCTACGTTTCCAGTCGAATTTCTTATCCTGGTTTTGATTTTTTCTTTGTTCTTTTTGAGAGGATCCCAATTTTTTCACAAACTAATTTTGCCCCTGGATTGATTAGTTCATTTAATTCGGTTATATTATTCGTTGATATCTAAAGTAGCATTTGATTTTATTCGTTTCCGTCTTAACTCTTCTCCATTTTATGTTTCTTAATGATGATAAGGTAGTCTTTTTACTCTTCATAATTCTCTTTAAATTTTCTAGATTTACCTTTTGTTCTTGTGATAATGTTTGTTTTGGGTTGTTTGGTTGTGCGTTGTTTGGTTGTGTGGGATTTCCATTTTCCGAAGTTGGCGGTTCATTTCTTTTAGGCTATTTTTATTTATTAATTCTTGGTGTGTCTGGTACTGTATTATTATCCTGTTCATTATTTATTTTCTAAAGTATTTCTAGTATTTCAAGGTCAGAAAACCAACCTTTCTTTATCATTGTTCTAATTTGGTCGGCAAGTCTTTTGCTTGTTGTCTGAAAACTAGTACATTCTTACCAGATCTCTATCATTCTTTTCCTATATCTTCTTTGTGAAGGGTTGCTCCTAGAATAGCAGTGTAGTGCAAGTTGGTTGTCTTCCCTAGTCCATGTCTTGCGTTTACATCTCTGGTTGTTGTGGTTCCTTAAATCGTCATTCGTGTATCTGAAAAAAGAACAGCCAACATTCGCAGGGTGACAATCTGGTCTCCCATGTTGGTACCTGCCAATCATGACATCCAAGCCTGTTGCCTGGGTCCTACAACATTTTTATCATGGGTGGTATATTGTGGCTATAACAGACCCTGGGGTTGTTTATTATCTGCGCGCCTGACACAGATGTGACAGAGAACAGTCACGGCGACTGTTCATGAACAGCGGGTCACAAAAAACAAAAACAAAAAACAAACACCCTAAGTTTTAACTTAGTTGAAGTCCATTATCTTACTATTTTTGCCTTACTTCTCGAACTAACCAGAACTAGTTTCAGGTTTTCCTGTATCCCCTCTGTGGTTTATATTTACTGCCCTATTTTGAGACTTTATTAAAATATGAACAGCAACAGCGGAAATAAAGATGAGGCTCCAGATATCTTTCCGGTTATATCGAGGACGGTAATTGTCCTTACTTAGCGCTTTCAAACAATATCAGTTACGTATTTTTGACCGACTGAGAGAAATCATAGATGAATGATATAGTTTTCCCTTTCTATTATTATTATTATTATTATTATTATTATTCATGTGAATTGATATGTCACTATTATTTTTTATGGTACATATTTATTTTCTGCAATTTTGTTATAGACTTTCCTATTACTGATCACACACGCAGATACGCATATATATATATATATATAGCGAGAGAGAGAGAGAGAGAGAGAGAGAGAGAGAGAGAGAGAGAGAGAGAGTTGAAAAAGTAAGATGTGTTGAATACTGGTTCACCTGAGGATCGAAAGCATGAAATCTGAAAAAATTACAAAATTTTTAATTCAAAATAATGCTGCTTCGTCGTTTATATATAAATATATTTAGAAAATAGAAGAACAGATAGTTGTATTTATTAACATATATGGAGACTGATGTCATATGAATTTTTTCTTTTTTTTAATATAAATTTTGGAACGTTAACCTCACCACAAAAACTTGAAACAGAACGGAAATAGAATGTTTTAAAACTTTCTCATCTTAGTTTCATTTAGTAAGTTACACGCCTTGTTGAAGGTCTAAAAATTGTTAACGTTAGCAAATATCTCTACAAATAAAATCGTCCTTTGAAGACCTTGTGTTTTATCGTCTCTGAACATTTTCATCTTTATACATTTTCATATATATATATATATATATATATATATATGTTGAAAAGATAGATTTGTAGTGAATCTGACAGTATGATAGAAATATGTGGAAAGTTAGATAAATCAATCACTTAACTCAAATTTAAATGTGATATTTCGTTCGGCTTTATTTCATCTTCACGAACTTCCGAACAAAATATTACACATCTAAATTTGAGTTAAGTGTTTGATTTATCTAACTTTCCGCATATTTCTAACATATTTACTATTGTACTAATTATAGATATATATTTGTAAAATAACTTTAAAACCGGATTTAAAAGCAACTAATCTAATATACTTACAGATAAATCAAAATTGGCGATAAGAAAAACTTTTCATTTGAGAATTTACTTATTGTGACGGCAAATTGACTAAAAATCCCAAAACGGGACTTTATTTTTCGCACGTGTGAAGACGGGGCAGGTTGGCACTTGATCCCCAATAGAATAAGTCCTCGTTCAGAGTTTTTCTCTCGGGCATATAAGAACTGGCATATTACGTGAGGGATTAATTTAGGGACAGACTGGCCGCCGCTGGCAAGGGGTTCCAAATTTCACACTATCACACACCCACCAGGCCGCTAAACTTCTTTCCCCTAGATAATGGAAGAATATGGACCTATAGGTTTTAGTCGTAATAATATTATATTGTAGTAGTCGGCAACTCCGGTTTCCCGTGTGATATTTTAAAGGGATTAATAGGACAATTCTAGGCAAGATAACATAAGGCGAATAGAAGCTGAAAAGAAAGCATGAAGTAACAACATAGACCACGTGGTAACATAAAAATATATGATTCCTTTACTACAGTTATATACACTTTCAAAGTGTCAAAACATATAATAATTGGACAGTCCACGAATATAAATGTCTTCTCTTGACTTTTGTTTTTCTTCAAATTGAGAGAGAGAGAGAGAGTGGTATACAAAATTTGGGTATAAAGGAGAAATGTCCCCAAAGTTACTAATCGTATTTTACGACGGGGTTCCACTGGAGAATCTTTCCTCTTTCACGGGCTAATAGACTTTGTTCTCTTTTTTTACACTGGCTTGAAGAACCTGGGGTCCTTCGTGTCTCAGGTATACTTTTGTCTTCAACCCGGAATACTAGCTATGGTTCGTCTGCCCGCTACGAACCCTGCTCAAAAACTGGCTTTCTTATTATTTACTTCCGCTGAGGGGAAGGGGTCCCCGTTTTGAGGTCCCAGCCAATCATTTGGCTTCTCTCTTCTCCCCCTTGGTGTCCGGCGACCTGAGGTTACTAAGTACCAACACCTGTTGATACCCCTGTGACCTACATTCTTCCTTAGCGGTCACTTTTTTTGACGGCTAGATACTGTTAATTCAACGGGAGGATAGTATTAATCTTACCGCTATCGTCTCCGTGGGCTATCACGTGACACTTATACTTAATACAAGACGGCTTTAACTTATCATATTTTATTTTATATATGTATATATAATTGCATGGGTGAGAAATTGACAATCATCGAGCGCTGTTGAGTCTGTGTCAACACCATGCAGACATATATAAGTCAGGATGGTGTAAACACAGACTATATATATATATATATCATGTTGTGCTGTTAGCGCGGATTTTACTGACCTTCTCTCGCCATTCGTCTCTATCGTCCATGGAGGTGGCCGTAATTGTTATCGTCGTAGGAAATGGACACGGCGACACGAGTTCAAATACTGGACGAGACTGATTGCATTTCACATAGCACTAATACCCTTGGGAAAGGTATGAATCCAATTATTCTCCCTCCAGCTATGGGTAAATAGTAGGACAGACTGAGTTCTTCAGCCTTGGTGAGGCAACTAGTCTAGGAGAAGGAAAACTCTGAATTAAAACCTGTTAAACTCCGCTTAAAAATTGACCTTGTGTCATATCCTGCCCGAGCGGAGGAGTTGGGTAAATAGGGTCTCTATCGTCCATCGTTTCCGGTAAGTCTTCTAGACCACATCCTATCTTTCGTACAGAGCTGTTGTCGATAAATTCTAGTTGGTCGCCCAACACTTGCTCGACCGTGTGAAAGGGGTCCATTGGTGAACATCGCTCATGAGTTCGTCCTTACTTCTCCAGCAGTATCCCACATGTCTTGTTCGTCTAATTTGGAAATTTAGTAAATTTAGTTTGCACAAGATCATAAGATTGGAGCACCTGTATGGATCGAACTCGCTATACTAGTAAATGGCATATGTACCACTGCACTTGTAACATATTGGCCCTCGACCGAGCTGTCAATTAAGAGATGCACCTGTGTAAATAACAGGTGCATCCGGTCGAAGTTATCGGGGTATCACCTTGACCTGTGGACATGGTTGAATTCGGTGCAAACGCCCACAGGAAGCAGGTAGGTGTCAAACAATTATATAACCGGGTGCCACAGACGGTTTGAGTTAGTTGGAGTCAGTTGCAGTTGGAATTCGAGTTGCAGTTTGAGGCAGTGAGAACCAGCTCCAGACAGAGGGCTTGCGGCCCCCAGTGACCCCCGATTGAGCAGCCCAGCAGAATGAGAAAGACGTGCTGCTATAGTCAGAGGAACTTGGGGTCAATATGTTGCAGTCTGTTCCGTCTCCAACTCACCTCTCACACACAACCCTTTCGCAACCCTTTCGCGAATAAAGTGTGAGAGGTATATTTTTCTAAAGAAGTGTGTTCGTTCGTCGTTATTGTTGATTATGTTTCCGCATGTATATGTATACGTGTGACACTATGTAGGTGGTCCGCCAAGCAGACGATCCCTTTGTCTGTTTTGGCGCGAAACCAGACAAAGGGTTTGGACTCGAGATCTCGACGCGACCGGAAGTGACAAGGGAACGCCAGTAAGAGTGGGAAGAAGGAACTCAGAGAAGGCAGTTGGCGAAGGGAGACGCAGGGTGGCAGTGGGTAGTCGACACCAGACAGCAGAAGAGACCAGTCGGCGTGAGAGAGAGTCCAGCATCAGTGAGGGAAGACCAGTCAAGATGAGTCAGCATTGTGGAAATTTCGCGAAGGATGCACGTCAGCGATAGTCTACATATGCACAAGGAATGCAGAGTGTCACAACTGAACCTTCTTGCACTTGAGTTAACCCAAGCCCACGTTTGTTCTTTGTTTTTGTTTTTTTTCCACTCCGTTGATTGTATTTCTTGTGCCGTAAAGAAATGTGCGATGCCCCTATCAGAACCACTAGATGTTCACAGGCCAAGGTTGAAATGGTTTCGAAGAAGTTGATGTATTCGGGGGGCCGAGGGGGGTATCGTCACATACGTATAGTTGTATCACGGCTATACAACACACTACAGTAGACTTACTCTTTACAATTGTTTTATAAATACTTTAGCCATTTTCTCTTCCTTCATCCCATTACCCTACTTTCGACCAATGTCTTTACATCCTCCTTCTTTTTAAATAGACCTTGATTGTGTCGATATACTCTTTAAAAACTGTCCATCACTATAGAAGGAACGGGGCTGCGTTGTTGTCACTCACCATCAGCTGAAGTATACACACGTGCGTGCAATTGTCTTGTACTTCTCTATTTGCTTCGAAAGTGAGGCTGAAATATAAATTGGGTTACCCCAACCATACATCTTAAAATTTTTTTTTTGTTCTTCACGTAATAAAACGCAAAGAAAAGAGTTTTATTTCGTTATTGCCATTATCGACGTTTCTAATATCAGCTTGTTTGTCTTCGTTTTTCAGTGATATCCTTGTTTGTTTGGATTTTTTTTTTTTTTGTCGTTTCCTCTATTTGGTCTCTCCATCTTGCTTACCTTGTGTCATTCTTTTACCTTTCACTCTTAATAACTGTTTCCCATCTATCTATCTATCTATTTTTCCTTCACCCTCTTCATTTCCGTTCTCACACTTAGCCTTTATACAGTCCTTTTATCTCTTCCATATTCCTTTCCTTTCTGTTTACCTCCTCTTTTTCTTTCCTTTACTCATTTCTATTTTCTCTTTCTCTTTCTTTCATGTGCTTTCTCTCTCTCTCACTCTCTTCTTCTTCTTCTTCTTCTTCTTCTTCTTCTTCTTCTTCTTCTTCTTCTTCTTCTTCTTCTTCTTCTTATTCTTCTTCTTTTCCTCTCTCCTCTTTTTATCCTTTTCTTTCACTCTGACTTCACTCGTTCTTTTTCCTGTTTCCTCTCATCTTTCTCCCTTGATCTATTCCTTTTCCTCTCACTCTCTTGCCTTTCTTTCCATTTTCTTCCACGTTCACCCCCTCTCTCTTGCTCTCTTTCTTTTTCTCATTCCGTCTATCCTCTTCTTTTCTCACATTCTCTCCATTTTCTCTCTATGCAATCCTTTCTCTTCTCCCTCCCTCTCCCTCTCCTTTTCTCTGTTGTTGCCTCTCTTCCTGTTGTCTTTCTCTTCCCTCCTCTTTTTCTATCTTACTTCCTCACTTTTTCCCCCTTTTTTCCTTACTTTCTTCATTCTCCACTTCGCGATGGTCTTTGATTTCAAGTATTGCTATATTCGTTCATTCCGGGCCATCAACGCTCTCACAATCCTCTGCTACCATCAACCAACACTACTTATATTGTGTCGACTCATTTTTCCCGTTTATATACCTACGCTAAGCAAGAACGTAAGAAAAGGTAAGGAAATAAGTCACAGAATTTGCGTGTAGAGAGAAACGATAGGTTGCAAGACTGTTAGAGAAAAAGGAACCTGACGAAAAGAAAAAGAATGGGAAAAAAATAACAAAACAAAATAAGTAAAAGAAAGAACTGAAAAAAGAAACAAAAAATGAGAGAAAGAAAAGGAAAAGAAAGGAAAGACGAAGAGGTAGGTAGGGGTCTGTAGTCGAGGGACTTGCCTGTCAGTTTGCTGGGTTTTTTTTTCGAGTTTTTGATTGCTAACCCCTTCCCCGCGTTTGCCCTCTCTTCACACCAACCAAAACCTCACCCTGTTCGTTTCTGGACCACCCAGAGCGGCAGGAATTGCCAAAAGCATATGAAGAACAGAATCCTTCTTTTATTTCATTCTTTCGCTTATTAATATTGTTTTTCGACAAGATCGTTCTGTGCTGACATGCCTTTAACAGCTATGGTCACTGCTCTGTAACGACGTGGTCAATCTCGTTACAACATAGTCACTTTATGCTTTTAACCTTTTTAACTCTTTGCCGGTCTGTTCAAATATGGGTTATCTGCAAGATGGCGATTCGTTGGTGATGCTTCCATGTTACGATAATCATTTCACTTAACCTTTCAAAAAATATGCGTAGAAAAGTTGAGTAAAATGATGACCGTAATCAGTCACGTATAACACGTATTTGCGTATAATACACACTCCTAACTTTGGACTACGAAATTCTAGAAAAAGAAATTCTTGTTTATAATACGCACTGACTTTGGGAGTTGCCCGTGGTGTAATGGTTATCGTCGCAGGAATTGGACACGGCGACACGAGTTCAAATCCTGGACTGATTGCATTTCACATAGCATTAATGGTCTTTGATTTCAAGTATTGCTATATTCGTTCTTTCCGAGCCATCAACGCTCTCACAATTTGCGTGTAATACCCTTGGGAAACTAATACCCTTGGGAAAGGTATGAATCCAATTATTCTCATTCCAACTATGGGTAAATAGTAGGGCAGACTAGGTTCTTCAGCCTTGGTGAGGCAACTAGTCTAGGAGAAGGAAAACTCTGAATTCAAACCTGTTAAACTCCGCTTAAAAAATTGACCTTGTGTCATATCCTGCCCGAGCGGAGGGGTTGGGTAAATAAGATAATACGCACTGACTTTTTAGCAGCTAAATTCAACCAAAATTTAGCATTTGTTCAACATTTTATCGGCTGTTACGGACAAAAAATAAGAATTTATAGAGTTTATATTATATCTTAAAACACAAAATCTACACATGGACATGTTCACACAAAAATACAACAAGCTTACAGCGAAAATAAGCTCACATTAAGAAAAACGATATTATAAACAAGCATACGTTTCTGCGGATATTTCTCTGTAACGAGGCAAAACACATTTGCGTGGATTATAGATTCAACTTCTTTATCATATTTACCAACCCCTCCGCACTGTTTACTGTTGCCCTTTTTTCAAGACAATCAATTGTAATAGGTCTTTCCATGTCCGAGAAGACTGTCAGCATCACCCCCTTTACTGACAATCGTTTTTCTTTACTGGAGAGTCAGTGTGCTTCCATTCATTGTTACTTCGGTTATATCGAGAATTTGCATGATTAAAATTGGAATCCATTTATATCGAGAATTTGCATGATTAAAATTGGAATCCATTTATCATATTATCAGCCTTACCAAGGCTGAAGAACCCAGTCTGTCCTACTATTTACCCATAGCTGGAGGGAGAGTAATAGGATTCATACCTTTCCCAAGGGTATTAGTGCTATGTGAAACGCAATCAGTTTCGTCCAGGATTTGAACTCGTGTCGCCGTGTCCATTTCCTACGACGATATCCATTATACAACAACTTCTTTAGGATCATCTTGTCCTGAATATGGTGAGGCATGTAACCGGGAAACAGTTCATTATATAGTTCTTGTGTATAACACGCACCCCTAATTTTTCGGGTGAAAAATCTGGAAAAATAGTGCGTGCACAAATAATTACTGAAAGTCTAAAACTGGGAGGGGACAGTTTTGTCTGGGTATGGTCGATTCAAGCTGAAAGTATCGGCTTTTGTTAGTTCACTGGAGTTAAGCAGCGATGTTCCTGTTCATTTAAGAGTTGGTGACCATCTCGGAACAGCAGATATTATAAGCAGCCTTAGGTCTGTGTAGCTGACTAAGCAATGCTAAATTAACAACACTGTTACAAAGGTCTTCTAATGCAAAGATCAGCAAGCATCGACTCTTTCATAGAATCATTGATCTCTCATCGTGATCCCAGATAAACAGGTAAATGTACAGTTTTCATATGCATTAATGTTATTTACCTAACCCCTCCGCTCGGGCAGGATATGACACAAGGTCGATTTTTTTTAAGCGGAGTTTAACAGGTTTGAATTCAGAGTTTTCCTTCTCCTAGACTAGTTGCCTCACCAAGGCTGAAGAACCTAGTCTGCCCTACTATTTACCCATAGCTGGAGGGAGAATCATTGGATTCATACCTTTCCCAAGGGTATTAGTGCTATGTGAAATGCAATCAGTCTCGTCCAGGATTTGAACTCGTATCGCCGTGTCCATTTCCTACGACGATAACCATTACACCACGGGCACCTCCAATATTTTTTTCATATGCATTCATAAGGAGATATGTATGGAGTCATCTAACCCCTTCCCCTTGAGCAGGATGAGACACAAGGCCAATTTTTTTTAAGCGGAGTGCGGCTGGTATGAATTCAGAGTTTTTTCTTCTCTCCTAGAACTGTTGCCATACCAAAATTAAAGGGCTTAGTCTGGCCTACTATTTACCCATGGCTGAGGGGAGATAGTTGGATTAATACCTTAGCCTCTTGTGTAGGATTTGAACTCTGGTCGCCGTGTCCATTATCAACGACGATAACCTTTACGTCACTAACACTTCCAAAATAAGAGGATATGTTTATCAAATCCAGCAAAACTGTTGTTATGCATCCACCTCCCAACACTCTTAAAATATTAGGACATACAATATAGAAATCATGAGGGATGAACAAAATGTGGAAATAATTCTAAAATTCAATATAAAAGTGTCCACTCTTACCAAGGAGGGGTCTCCGTGGCGTAGTGGCTAACGAGCTGGACTGTTCAAACTCTAGTTGCACTAAAATGTTCACTTTTGGATTAAGACCCTCAAAACAGTGTGAAACCTCTGATCTTTTATAAAAATGGATTTGGCTTTAAAAAAATAATATACTATAAAAAATCTCTATGGCAGTGATTTTCAACCTGAGAGTAATTCCTCACTCTGAAGGAGAAGTTTTTGAATTTCAGCGGGATTACAAACTTGTAGATTCAAACTGTTGGAATATTTATCTTTCTACGTATAAATTACAATTCTACCTTTTGTATCAAACCATCTTAGCAGAGAGGAGGAATGACGTTCTGAAATATGATCAAAATGCCGTAGCTTGGTTTGCTTTCTTTGTTAATGGCATATCGACCTTCGTGGGTTACTTGATACCAAAATCGTATTTATAGAACAGTAGTGATACCATTCAAGTGGTATTAGTCAGAAAGTGAACGTAATAGCGTAACTGAAGTTCGAACTCTCTTGCCACGATGTCGTAGTCCAGCACTTTAGCTACTACGCAACAAGACATCCCCGCGTAATTTGTTGTAAAAAAATTACATTTTCAAAACAGAATAAACGTTAATCATATCTATCTATCTATCTATCTATCTATCTCCCCCTCTAGGGCCCCTTTGGTGGTGTAACGGTTAGCAAGCTTGACTAGCAAACCTACACGAGTGAGTTCGAGTCTCATTGGGCGCCCCATTCATTCGGCCTTGTGCCACATCGAAGCAAAGAGCTTTGTAAATTACTATCTATCTCCCCTCTATCTCAAACACACAGAATCTTCCTTTGTGTGTTCTTTTTCTTTTCTCACAATCAAAACGGTCTGTTTTCAATCTGAGGTGATGACAGGTCGTAACATTTGAAAATGAGTAAATGATTTATAATATTAATTCTATTGATAGTTTTTCAATACTCTTTAGTCGTACATTTTGTTTATTCTATTTTTATGGTGTCTACACAAGCGCTTTACGTCATCTCCACTTACGTCAAAGATGTCACTATTTCTGATTAAAATTCAATTAAATGAACTGCATTACATCACTCAGCAACGTGATCAAACGTCATAATAAAAGGACCTATTTTTTGAAAACGTATCTAAAATTAATTAGGTACATGAAAACTGCATGTACAGACAACAAAATATCTACATCGAAAAATTATCAACAGATGATGGCATTACGTAGTTCCGCCATCTTGTCACATGGCAATATGATCAAAATATGACTCAAATTTTTGATTTGTTCTTTTAAAGTTGTTGGTTCGATTTTATGGCATATCAACCCTTGTAGGTTATTTAATGCCAAATCCTGCTTATACATACATACATACATACATACATATATTTTTTAAATAATTGGATTCTTATTTTCGCGAGGGTATTAGTGCCATGTGAAATGCCATCCGCCTTGTGCGGGTTTTGAAAATTATGTCATACATACATACATACATACATATGATTTGTAAACGGAATAGTTGGTAGGTTACATTATTTTTGAATGAGCTGGAGTACACGGTTAAATGGTTTCAAGTATTGATATTTAACATTAGTAGTTCTATTTATCAATTATTCCTATCTAATTAGATACTAATCATGTTTGCACCCAATTAAATGGTTTCAAGTATAGAAAATGATTAAATATTTCTATTTGATCCATAGATGGAACTCTAACAGGTACTATCACGGTAGATCAGAGTGGACCTGTCAGTTAAGGCAAGAAAAGGGTACTCCATATTCCCAAAGCTGCAGGACGGAAACCTTGCCATCAGATGGTTTAATGTCAAATCCATGACATTCGTTGTGGTGGTGGTGTTTTTTTTTTACCTCTCTGCAGAGATGCAGTTGGCATATTCTACAATGTTTTTAAGGTTTAGCGATAGTTATATTCTTTCGCAAGTTATTTATGCTATTATTACGGTGTTCGTTCTCATTTTAAAACATTACATCCGGTTTACGTCAAAAACCGGATTACATCACGGCTTTCTGGAACCAGTTTATGACGTAAGGCGGGGTATTTCTGTATTCTGAGTCTGACAATTTTTGGTATTATTTTCAAACTAGATCTCAACACCATTGAACCTGCTCGCCGAAATTAAAAAGTAGACAGAAATTAGACATAATTTCACTTTCGAGCCACCAACAGCCAAAAGCTTTCAGAAAATCAGTAATCATCAGAAGATTTGATATGTAGATGATTACAAAGGGTACTTCTGATGGAAGGGGTATTTGTTGCACGCCCCACCTTACGGGCAAGTGTGGCACAAGGCCTTTTTCGGTGGGTCCGGGCGCTGGGCCGTAGCCCACACGCTCCCGGCATTTCCCAAAAATGCCTACGGCCCCGTCGGCATTCCCCTTATTAGGGGCGCTTCAGGCGCCGGGCGATTAACCCAACCATCCCGAAGGGAGTAAAAACCTGGGAGGAAGGCCCCCTGAGGCCGAAGGAAAACCCCCCAGGCACCGAGACACACTCGGCCAGATCTGCGCCCCGACAGCACGGCCGGCCAAAGTGCTACCCCGCACCTGGAGAGGTCCAGCCCGAAATCAATCTGTCGCCAGAATGATTTGGACCGTGTCCAGACACTACCGGACTCCTGATGGAAGGTACCCTTGGTGTAATGGTTATCGTCGAAGAGAATGGATATTGCAACACGAGTTCAAAACCCGGACAAGGCTGATTGCATTTCACATGGCACTAATACCCTTGCGAAAAGTAGCAATCCAATTATTTTCCTTCCAGCTATAGGTAAGTAGTAAGGCAAATTGGGCTCTTTAGCTATTTTTTTTCTGCCCTACTATTTCTTCTTGGCACTGGTATTTCTCGGCATAAAAGTATTAATTCATACAAATACGATGAATGTACACTACCAGCAGTCAGCCTTTTTAAAACTTCTGTGAAGTATTATTATTATTTTGCTCAACGATCAAACGACGACTATCTGCATTAATAGATACTATCTGAAACCCCGTACTATAGGTGGGATTTTATGATAGTAACACCAAATTATAATTTTGTGAGGACTTATGAACTGATAAACGCTGTTGTGAGATTAATGTTTATAATCACCTGTTGCTATTACAGGTACTAAGGGATAAATGCAACGAGGCATTTAAAGTTTTGATTTTCTAATAACCGTGAAAAAATAAGCAGAAAGAAAGGGTATTTTCATTATTATTATTATTATTATTATCAATAATAATAATAAGAAAAATGGCTCATGAAAATAATAATAAATAATAATTATTATTATAAATAGGAAAAGGGACATAAAAATAATTAATGCTAATAATGAAATTAAAACAATGAATAATAAAAATAATAAATAATGGGAGAAAAAGGGTCATCACTTTGGTTTCTTTCTCGGAAATTTACAGCTCAGCGTCTCCTTTATACGGTTATACAAAAAGATAAAGCATCGGTTTAGCTAAACTGATAAACACGAAGTAAATTTTATTCTAGAATTATTTCAACTACTTGTCTACTTTATCCGGTTAAATAAAAAGATAAAGATTAGATTTAGCTAAACTGATGAACACGAAGTTAGTTCAGTTTTGCATTATACTTACCGTGTGTCACTTTAGTTTTTAATTTAGTTTATTTGAAACTTCTTCTGTTTCGAATTTTCATTTCAATGTTTTTGCACTAAAAAAAAAAAAACGTTTTCTTTTAGCGGTTTTATTCATTTATTCATTTATTTTTTTGTTTCATTTTATATTTCTTGATGGACCGGCATGTACATTTCTCATCGTTTTATGTTGATGGCGTTTATTTCATTTAACTTTTCAATTTGTCAATTTATTCCTGATATTTTATTCTTATTAGGTATTTCATTATTAGAATTTTATTCTTGGTATAATAGCCATTAAATCTTCGCGTAAAAGTTCTCGTTGTCTGAAATGAAATCGGTGACACGAGTTCAAATCCTGGACGAAGCTGTTTGCATTTCACTTCGCGGTAATGCCATCCGGGAAAGTATGAATTCATCTCTTCTTCTATGGGTTAATAGTTGGGCAGACTTGGTTTTTATCCTTAGTAAGGCAACCAGTCTACGGGGAGGAAAACTAAATTCAAACCAGCTTTACTTCACTTAAAATTTGGATGGAAGAGTACTCGTAGCGTTGTGGTTAACGTTCTAGACTGTGACATTGTTATAAGCGAGATCGAACCAAGACCATGTTTGACATTACATATCAACTGTGAACAGTTGTTCTCCAAAAAGAAGCATGACAAGAGCTGTTTTCATAACTGTCAAATCGCAACTTGTCTGATGTCTCCCTTTGTCAACCTCTTCCTTTAACCCTTATATAACATCTTTTTTTTTTTGTGATTGCAAACAATATCAGATGTCTCATTAATAAATTAGGATTGTTACTTCGTGAATTTAACGGGGCTTTTTTTTCTGTCTTTTTAAGATCGCGGCTCCAGGTTTTCTTGAGTTAAGCTTTGTGGCCTTCGAGCTGAAAAGATTGGAGACCACTGACTTATACAAATATGTGACTTGTGTATAACGGATAGTAGAACTGGCTAAACATGTATATAGGGGGAAACCAGAAGTTATTACTAAAGATTGTCCATGTTGTCTGAAAATATATGAAAGGGTTTGTTACGAATGGAGAAAGTTTTCGTCCTTCATCGGTCGGGTGTTGTGATGGTTTGATCTGTTGAAAGACAATTTTTTTTCAAAACTAAGTGGAAAACTTCCTGAGGACTGTCCATAGTCTCGAACCCATGACATCTTCATGGTTTATCGAAGGAGATCCATTTAAGCAACTGGCTGTAATATTCTCTTTCTGGACCGTAATTGAAGAAAAACGAAACGCACTATTATGACTTCTTTCTTTCTTTCTTTCTTTCTTTCTGTCTTTCTTTCTTTCTTCTGAAGTGCTCCCCTCATAAGTCCCCCAAAAATTATACTCACGTGTTGCTCTTGGGCAGACTTCATCTTCTTTCTTTCTTCTGAAATGCTCCCCTCTTAAGTCCCCCAGAAATTATACTCACGTGTTGCTCTTGGGCAGACTTCATCTTCTTTCTTTCTTCTGAAATGCTCCCCTCTTAAGTCCCCCAGAAATTATACTCACGTGTTGCTCTTGGGCAGACCTCATCAAACCAAAGCCGACATTTAATCGCCCCATTTCCACGCTGAAGTCATTTGGAACGAGAGAAAAAAGGAAAGTAAAAAATGGCAATAGAAATGTTGGCATTCCTGAGAACTCCGTTAGGAATTGATCAGGAATGTTTGGCGACTCACTAATCAGAAAACAGCGATAATTTTTAATTTGATAGCTGCACTGTGTGAGTATGGCAATTTAAGACTGACCGCTTGCGGAAAGGGCATTAGTTCCGAGTTTCAAATTACATCGAGTACCAATTTCGGTCTTTATGTAGTCGGCTACGGTTTAATTATCCCAACTAATTGCATACTAAATATTCTATGAATAAAAGACTGACCGCGAGAAAGGAGGGTTCCTTTGCAATTTGCTTCCCCTTTGTCAAAGTTTATCTCGAGATACGGACAGGGTGTGACACAAGGTCAATTTCAAAGCGATGCACAGCTCCTTCTCCTAAACTGGTTTGCTCACTAACCCATTCTACTCTACAAAGAGAAATACAAACTGACCCATTCAGGATTTGAACTAGAGTCTCCGATTCCTTGTTCTATGATAATAAGCCTTATGCACCCCCCTAAAATCCAATGGAACATGTAATATAAATCTATTTAGCGATCATTAATTTCAAAATTTTCAACTGAAATTTTGCTACAGTGCCATTGAGAGAGATATTCTGTGAAAAAGGATTTTTCTCTATTTCTGTGCATTTCAATAAATAAATTTTGTTTTTCTTTAAACTTCCTCTGAAAGAGAATCTAAGAAATACTTGAAATGATATTGAAGGAAGTACGTACTTACCCAACCCCTTTGCCACGAGCAGGATGTGACACAAGGTCAAATTTTAAGCAAAGTAAAGCTAGTTTGAATCCAGAATTTTCCTTCTCCTAGGCTGGTTGTTTAATTAAGAATGAAATAAACTCAGTCGGCTTTACTAGTTACCTATAGCTGGAAATAAAACAGACGGTTTCATGCCTTTTCAAAGGACATTAGTGCAAAGCGAAGCCTCTTCAAGGATTTGGACTCCGTTCACCAATTCAATTTTCTACGGCTATAACCGTTACGCTAAGCGCGCCTCGAGGTGTACTTCGAATTTTCAACTTTTTTTTTCAATTCTCGTCTTAATCCTCACATTAAAAAGTTAAGAATCGTTACAAATATTCGGGATATAACACAGCCCTTTATTTTTGAAGAATTATGCGGCCACTTACCTCCAATCTCTAAAACCATCAAAATAAATTGAACAAGACATGCAGGAGACTACTGAAGAAGCAAGTATGAATTCATAAGTGACATTCTTCTATGGACCCCTTTATATGGACGTGCCAGTGTTGGTGACCAACAAGAACTTATTTACAACAGCTCTGTGCGGACACAGGATGTAGTCTAGAAGACCTGCCGGGAACGATGGATGATTGGCATGGTTGGAGAGAGAGAGAGAGAGACAGAGACAGAGACAAAGACAGACAGACTGACAGACAGACAGAGTCAGGGAAATCCGTGCAAGCTGTGTGATATAATGATGATGATGATGATGATGCGTTAAGAAAAAAATCTTTGACAATGATTGATATCTTACTCGCTTTTTTTTGGAAAAATTACAGATATTTTTCTAATTTTTATGAAAACTGTTTCATCTTTAAAATTTACAGTATTATATATATATATATATATATATATATATATGAATTTTTATTTCAAAAGAAAATATGCAGAAAATTACTGTCTATGGATTATTCACAGCTATCCGATCCATGATCCTTTGATAAATCATCAACGCAGAAAAAAAAAATGTAATTCCAGTACGACTTCTCATGCATAACCCGAACATAGGGATTGAACTTGCAACCACCAAATAACTAGATGCGCTAATTGTCATTTATATTCACGAAGTCATTCTGCCGTTGGAGAGTACAACGGCAAAAACATTGTGAGTATTATAACAAGCAAGCTGTGGCCAGGTACATCAATAAATCTATTTTAAATAAATAAGGCGCTCGTCATGTATTGGTTACCGTCGTAGGAAATAGATATGGTGACACGAGTTCAAATCCTGTACGAGGCTGTTTACATTGCACATAGCATTAATACTCCGGGGAAAGATATGAATCCAATTATCCCCCCCCCCTTCGCTATGGCTAAATAGTTGAGCAACCAACCTAGGAGAAGGAAAACTCTGAATTCATACCTGTTAAAAAATTGATCTTAAAAATCTTTCTTTTTTAGACAAAGAATCAGGAATATGTATGTGTGTTTGTACTACTTGATGAAAAAGCGATATACGATGAAAAAGCGATACACGATGGAAAAACGCCGAAAACGTGCACAAAAATGAATTTAAATTGACTTTGTGTCGCATCCTGCTCGTGCGGAAAGGTTGGTTATAATAATAAACGAGTCACCTCTTTGTGTGTCTGTACGTGCTGTATTTGCGCTAAAACTAAAAGGCGTTATTTTTGTTCAGCAGACTAAAAAAAATACCCCCACCCAACCTTTTGACAAAAGTTATGTGAAGATGACATCCGGGGTCATTCGATGTCACAAAAAAATCAAATAATTATATTTTATAGACGAATTATCATATATTCATTCTTTTTACAAATGGTTCAATCAGGTCTTACAATAAAATTTATTTCTATGCACGTTTTCGGCGTTTTTCATTGTATATCACTTTTTCGGCAAGTTGTACAAACACACACACATATTCCTGATTCTTCATCTTACCCTTTCAAGGCACAGGAAGAAAATAGACAGTAGATGGTTGGGTTTCATGATATATCAACCTTTGTAGATTATTTGAAGCCAAATCTGTTTTATACATATATATTAAATATATGATTTCTGAACACGTTTTTTAGATAACATTTTTAAACGGGCCTGAACTCATTTTTTTTGCACAGTTAAATGGTTTTACTTATTTCTAATACGAATGATTATATTTACCATTAATCATTTGGTTTGGTTTGATTTTATGGCATATAAACCATTGTGGGTTATTTAATGCCAAATCCATTTTTATACACATAAACAATTCTATTTCAAACAATTGAGTTTAGCATAAGTACAGTTTTTTATTTACACACAGTTAAATGTAAAAAATAGTTCTATTACAAACAATTCAGTTTAGCATAAGTACGTAGTTTAGTTCTATTTGAGCAATAGATAAGACCCTATCAGGGGCTACCTCTCCGGGCCACAGTGTACCTGGGAGCGATGGCAATAAAGGGGTACTTTGTTTCCCAAAGCTCCAGTATTACTAGAGCCTCACCATCAGATTGTTTAGTGTTATATCCAGGACAATTGGGTTTTTTTGAGTGGGGGTCTTACCTTCTCTGCAGAAATGTACTCGGTGTATTCTACAGTCCCAGGAAAAAGTTTAAAATAAAATAAAACTATGGAAGAAAGTTTTTTTTAAAGAAGGAAAGACTGAAAAGGAAAAAAGAATGAATGAAATCAAAAGCTAATTCTAAAACATACAGAAATGAATGAATAAAAGAAGAAAAGAAAGGGCTAATTAATTAATCAATCAATTAAGAAAGAAAGAAAGACAACAAAAGAAAAGAAAGAAGAAAGAAAGAAACGACAAAAGAAAAAATGTAAGACAATAAAAGAGAATGAAAAAAGAAAAATTTAAGGCAATACAAGATAAGAAAAAAGAAAGAAAAAGAAATAATATAAGATAATAAAAGAAAAGGGAAAAAAAAAAGAAAAACAGAAAAATTGAAGAAAAAAAGAAAGCATGTAAGATAATAAATGAAAAAAAAAAAAACGAAAAAAGAAAGAAAAAATGCTTCTTTCTTCTTCTCAACATTCGTCGATAAACCAGATCATTTTAAAAGATTTTAAATGTATGTATTTACCCCTCTGCCACAATTAGGATATGACACAAGGTCAATAACTTAAGGGGAATATAGTTGGTTTTGAATTCAGTGGTTTCCTTCTCCTAAACTGGTTGCCGTACTGTTGTGATCTTGAAGGGTCAGAAATGAACAACACAAAGCAGTATATATTTACGGAAATACAGACAGTAACGGTTACCAGTAGCTGACTAGACTTGTTTGACCCGTTTATCGAGTCAGTCACGAATTATAGTGTCGGGGAGGGTCCATGTAGTGACGTCATGGGGTATATCATCATAACACGTACCAAGGCTAAAGATCCCACTTTGCTCTACTATTTACCCATAGCTTGAAGAGAACAGATGAGTTCATGCCTTCAGCAGGGGCGTTAGCGTGAAACAACCATGTCCAGAATTTGGCTCACCGAGTCTCTATAATGATGACCACAACGCCTCCATTAACATCGAATGTAGATTCAATTAGCTTTTCGACCAAAGATAATATTCTAAAGAGAATACTTGGGGCAGTAGAATAGAACGACTGCTTCTCTGCAGAGGGGTAAGACCCCCACCAAAAAAAAAACGAGTGTCCTGGAAATGACATTAAACAATCTGATGGTGAGGCTCCAGTAATTCTGGAGCTTTGAGGAATGCGGAGTACCCCTTTATTGCCATCGCTCCTAGGTCCATTCTGGCCTGGAGTAGTAGCACCTGATAGGATCTAACTATGTCAAATAGAACTGTTTGACATTTAAACTGAATATAAACAAATGACTGATGCTAAATTATATTGTTAGAAATAGAACTGTTTGATGATTTAGCTACGTGTGTCTACAAAATGTGTTTACAAATTATATATCTAATATATATAAAAACAGGCTTTGGCATTAAATAACTTTATTAAATAAAATTACTGTCTATGGATTATTCACAGCTATCCGATCCATGATCCTTTGATAAACGATCAACGCAGGAAAAAAATGTAATTCCAGTACGACTTCTCATGCATAACCCGAACATAGGGATTGAACTTGCAACCACCAAATAACTAGATGCACTAATTGTCACTTATATTCACGAAGTCATTGTGAGTATAATAACAAGCAAGCCGAGGCCAGGTACATCAATAAATCTATTTTAAATAACTAACAATGGTTGATATGCCATAAAACCAAACCAACATTTTTCCTTGAATGTGGTTTTAGTGATTATAATTGAAAAAGTTTTTCTTTCATTGCAACTGTTTTGGTCATTGCACTTTTATTGATATCTTGATTTTATACAAATTTAAAAAGGAAACTTGTTTTTCTCTGAATTTATCATCACAGTAAAAAAATCAAGGAATTTAAGAGGGCATTTCTGGGAACCATCAGATGATTTAATTAATAGAATTTGATCTGTATATAGATATCATATTAATAATGAATATGTTCTGTTCAAAGATTATGTTTTTAAGTGGATGTGAGAAGAGTGTAAAAAATAACAAATAAAAAATAACAAATAAACAACTGAAAGAATGTGAAAAGAAGGATAAGTACCGCGACCTTGCAAGAGAATTGAAATAAATATGGAACATGAAGGTGACAATTATACCGATTTTGATTGGTGCTTTCGGTACAGTAACTAAAGGATTATTAAAAGGACTGGAGGACTTGGAAGTTAGAGGACGACGAGTGGAGACCATCCAAACTACACCATTATTGAGAAACGACAGAATACTGAGAAGAGTCCTGGAAACATGAAGAGACTTGCTATCGCTCAAACTCCAGTGAAAAACTCTCAATAAGAAAATAATAATAATAATAATAATAATAATACAGTCCAAATAATAATGAACAACAAAAAAGAGAATTTGCTGAATTGAGGACTTTGCTGTCCCGGTTGACCACCGAGTAAAATTGAAAGCAAAAAGAAAGATAAATCTGTGAACTTCGCTAGAGAATTGAAAAAAGTGTGAAATCGGAAAGTGACGGTGATACCAATTGTGATTGGTGCTTTCGGTACAGTCACTAAAAGATTGATAAAGGCACTGCAGGACTTGGAAATAAGAAGACGAATGAGACCATCCAAACTACAGCATTATTAAGAACGGCTAGAATACTGAGAAGAGTCCTGGAGACGTGAGGAAACTTGCTGTTACTCAAACTCCAGTGAGAAACCATCGGCTAACGCTGGTGTGGAAAACTCTCTAGGGAGAATAATAATAATAGTTTAGAAGTACAAGAAGGCTTCTTGAAACCAAGCTATGCCTCAGAAATCTCATCAAAGGAATAAACACCTGGGCAGTCCCCGTGTAATATACTCAGGATTATTTAAAAAATTGGCAAGGGAGGAACTCAGACCAATGGACAAGAAAATTAATGACTATACACAAAGGCTTTGTACCGAAAAAAATGACATAGACTGTACTTATCAAGAAAAGAAGGACGAAGAAGATTGCTTTGATGCATCAATACAAAAACTCGAGAAATACATTAAAATGAGCAAAGAAAGACTAATTACTTATTACAGTAGACAATAACAGCATTAGCAATATAAGTACAGACAGAAAAACAACAAAAATGGGAAGATAAACAACTGTATGGATATTTCAAGTGACAAACTGACGAAATTACACACGAGAAGACCTGGATATGACTACAAAACTCTCAAGAGAGAAACTAAACCTTTTCTGACAGCAGCACAAAGGACTAATCATATTAAAGCAAAAATCGATAATATGCAATAGAATAGCAAGTGTAGGTTATGCGGAGAAAGAGATGAAACTATCAATCCCATAATAAGCGAATGCAGCAAACTAACGCAAAAAGAGTATAAGACTAGTTATGACTTGATGAGAAAGATGATCTACTAGGAATTGTACAAGCGATTGAATTTCGACCATAATACAAAATAGTATATTCTATGGGGGTACAAAGTTTAATTAAACTTACAAAAAGACCAAATTTATTCATTTTAAAAAAATAAAAATGAAACTAACCAGTTTCAATCCTACCTGGTCACAGTTAAACTAGGACAACGATTAAAACAAAAAAGACGAAATAGACTCTGTAATGTCAGAAAAAATATGACGTGGAAGGGAATGTTAAATTGTAATCAAATTAAGACCCAATAAACATTCCCTCTAGTCACAGAGGGACGATTTATGGGTCAAAATATGTATGGTCTCTAATACTTTAAAGCTGGAAATGTGAGTGGGACCTGCTTAACATAGTAAACAGGTCCACACTATAGGATGAGGCACAATCATGGTTATTTATAAGGTGTTCAGCTATAGCAGACCCGTAAGTGTTATTAATATGGTCAGCAAAGTAGTTTCCTTGCCGTATTTTCGTAAGCACAAGTTGTTTAATTCTTGCGTCCAATCGTTGATTTGTTCTCCCGGTGTACTGCAAACTGCAACACATTTAAAGGAATATATTAAAGAACTACTATGTTGGGGGGGGGGCATCTTTCCGACCAGATGGCAACACAGTGCGTGTGCGAAACACAACTCGTAAATTGGAAGAAAAGTAACACTTCCGTACGCACGCAGAAATCTGATCAGTGAAACGATCATTGATATCACCCAGCCAGGGTAGTCTGAGATACACAGGACGTTTCTAGGCTGAAGCGACTTTTATCTTATTAAAGTGGGCAATTTTGTCCCTGATAACAGATCGAACAATGTCGTCAGGGAAGCCATTATTACAAAGTGTTTGGGAGGTGCCCGTGGTGTAATTGTTATCGTCGTAGGAAATGAACACGGCGACATGAGTTCAAATCCTGGACGAGACTGGTTGCATTTCACATAGCACTAATACCCTTGGGAAAGGTATGAATCCAATTATTCTCCCTCCAGCTATGGGTAAATAGTAGGACAGACTAGGTTCTTCAGCCTTGGTTAGGCAACTAGTCTAGGAGAAGGAAAACTCTGAATTCAAACCTGTTAAACTCCGCTTAAAAAATTGACCTTGTGTCATATCCTGCCCGAGCGGAGGGGTTGGTAAATAGGATTACAAAGTGTCTCAGTGATAAAACTAACTTCACAGTCAAGTTTAGACTCAGAGCATATCATTAATGCTCTGTGTACCAAAATCTTGATCAAATTAAGTTTACACTTCTTTGGGCAAAATGAATCCCAACGGATATATAAACCTGTAAAAGTAGGTTTACGATATACACCCGTTAGGAAACAGGAAGCCTCGTCATACACTAGAACATCAAGAAAAGGCAGTGTGGAATTACTCTTTTTCTCAAGAGTAAATCGAAGAGAAGGGTACATTTTATTAAGATGGGGAAAAAATTTGCAAGCCTCAGTCTCACTACCAAATATACAGAATGTGTCATTAACATACCGAAAGTATACATCAGGCACCGTGCACTTAGAGAACAAATCAACTTCATGGAACCCTACTAAAATTCCAGCCAGTGTGGGACCCAAAACTGAACCCATAAAAATTCCATCAACCTGTCTGTACATAATGTTATTAAAGCTGAATTCGAGAGAAGTGGTTGCGAATTTCATTAACTCAACAAATACAGCTTCCGGAATATTATAACATACACATACATGAATATGGGAAACGTACATAGAATGTTCATAACATATATACATAAAACATAGGAATCCCGAAACACGAAAAACACGTAACGACTTCTTAGTTCAGGTACGAAACCTTTTATTACCTCTGAGTTAAAAGTTTCGACATAAGGAAGAGAGATGCACAATCTTTCTATGATGACTTTTCCATCTGCACCCCCCCATCACGTGCGACGCCCGTAGCGCACAAATTCGTCTGGCCCCAGCGAGCCCCGAAAGTCGACCCTTACCGTTCGGAGTCTAGTTCTCAACTCTGACTTTTTCAAATCTCCCAAAATCCTCCGCGCACCCTTCCGGTGCATGACGTCATTCACATCCCTGATCACATCTTCTCTTTGGGACTTTTATTTTGACATCTGTGAACGACACATCCTCCCCGCGCACGCGTCAACACCTGTGCTCAAGTTTGCACCTAACTAACCCATGTGCTGAGCCGAAAGGTTCTCAGCCTAACTAAACCCAAAGGCAAGATATATAAAACGAAATCCCTCGGCCATTATATTATAATATCGGTGGGGTGGGGTGGGGGTTTAAATCACTACGATATAACATATCTGCACAAATGCTAATAGTTTTCAAGATGGGAACACAAGTAAAGAAGCTACTGATGTCAAAAGAGCATATAAATTTGTTTTGCGAACAATAATTCTTCATGAAACCAGCAAATTCAAAAGAATCCTTGATGCAATACGTACTGTAATGCATAGGTACTGGTTGTAATATTCGGTCAAGTCACTTAGCGACTCGATGTTGAGTAGACCCTACCATTGATAATATTGGTCTGAGCGGTACCCCCTCCTTATGGGTTTTTGGTAATCCAGAGAGACGAGGCCGTATCGACCCAGTAGGTTTGATCTGGTCGGCAATGGTAGAGGAGAGGAAACTTCTCTTGACAAGCTCGAACAGCCTTCTTTGAAACTTCGTTTGAATAGAAGCTGTATGATCAAAGCTATCAGCCGGACCAAGCTTGAGAAATTTGGAAGTGTCGCTAAGGATAATCATCATTTTATCGACGTAGCTTTGGTGGACAAGAATTACAACACCAGAACCTTTATCAGGTCTGGTGATAACGATAGAATCGTTCTTGCGCAGAGCCTTAAGTGTGCGATAGTGTCAGCAAAGTAGTTTTAAACTGGTCCTCAGTTGAATTCTCTAACCTCGAGCTTACAATTTTAGCTCATGGTTTAGATCACTGCATTCCATCTGGCATTGTTAAATGCGAGGAAATATATTCCGAGTTCGAAGTTTTATTTGCTCAACGACGGCTTTAACCTGTCTCTACAGATCTAGTTAGTGACTTAAAAGCCAGTCTTAATGATCTTGCCCACGCTCATGAGGGAACTCCTGTTTCCCGCTGGGAATCGAGTTGGAGAGGTGAACACTATCGCGCATTTAACGCTCTTCATAGATAAAAAATCTTCGGTTCCAAGCAAATAATTTATACCTGAGTTACCTCCAAAAATTCTTCTCACGAATGGCAAAAGCATATGAACATTTTTTAAAACAAATATTCAGAGGGGGTTTGTCACATATCGCCTTATTTTACCAAATATGCGTGGAAGTACAAATTTCTTAGATGTCTAGTCCCGCTGAAAGCATCAGCTCCCGCAAGATTACCGAAGTTAAGCAGCGATGAACCTGTTCAATATTTAAATGAGTGACCACTTAAGTAGAAGCAGGTACTGTTAGCAACCTGAGGCCTGTGCGCCATACCTATGTAACGCTTAGTCAATAAATACTTAGATGTCAATATGGACTTTTTGGTTGTAAAAAAAGGGTACTTGTATAACATTTAATTTTATCATCAAAATCTTTGTACACTAAATAAAAAATGCTCTGTCGAGAGGGCTTAGAAAATTCCTCATGGGTCAAATAAATCTGTTCACAAATTATTTGTATTAGATTCGAATACTTGATATCATATGACCGTGTGCGAAAAGGTTACAACTAGACACAAAAATGTAGATATAAATGCACAATGTACGCTATTCTCTTACAAAGCTTAAAATAAATAAAAATTCTTGCATAAAATTTCTTTGAATAAACTTTATGGAGGCGGAGATATTTATAATAAAAAATATTCTTTTACATAGTAAAAACGTTTAACATAATAATTTGTATGAAAAGATTTTTAGGCAAAAAACATCAGTTTTAAAAGAGTATCGAAATTTCTTTTTCAAATTAGAAATTTGATAAAATGTGTGTTAAGTATTAGATATATATATAAAGGACAAAACCTTTTGCAGGAGTTTACAGAAAAAAGAATAAAAATTACGTGGTTTTACCCCCTCCAATTTTAATAACTATTGATTTCAATCTACAGCATTTGTTAAATATTATTATTATCATTATTATTATTATCATTACCATTATCATTAATCCTTTAGAGGTTTTCACATCAGTGTCAGCTGATGGTTTTTCACTGGAGTTTGAATGACAGCAAGTCTCCTCAAGTCTCCAGGACTCTTCTCAGTATTCTGATCGTCTTTAATAATGCTGCCGTTTGGATGGTCTCCACTCGTCCGCCAACTTCCAAGTCCTTCAGGCCTTTAAATAATCCTTTAATTACTGTGCCAAAAGTACCAATCACAATTGGTACAATCGTCACTTTCATGTTCCACAGCTTTTTCAAGGTCGAGGTACTTATCCTTCTTTTCACATTCTTTCAGTTTTATTCTGTGGTCAGCCGGAATAGCAAAGTCCACAATTTTGCAAATTCTCTTTTTTTTTTTTTTTTTTGTTGTTGATTATTATAAAGTCTGGTCTTCTGGCCGAGATTAGGTGATCCATTTGTATGTCAAAGTCCCATAGGAGTTTATGTGTGTCATTTTCTAGGACAGGTGCTGGGTTATGCATATACTATTTATTCGAATGGTCAAATTTAAATTTCTTGCACATTTTCCAATGGATCACCTTGGCCACCCAGTCATGTCCTGTCTTGTACTCTTTCAGTGCTAATTTGCTGCATTCGCTTATTATGTGATTGATGGTTTCGTCTCTGTCACCACATAGCCTACATTTGGTATTTTGTTGAGTCTTATCTATCCTCACTTTGATATGATTGGTTCTTATGGCGTTGTTTTGTGCTGCTATTAGGAGAGATTCTGTTTCTCTCTTGAAGTTTCCTTTTCTTAGGCACGTCTAGGTTTTCTTGTGTGAGATGTTTATTAGTCGTTTAAAACGCCCATAGAGTTGTTTTTCTTCCCAATTTTGTTTCTTAGTTATTGTCATTCTGTTATCTATCATGTTTTTTGTCTTATTTCTGATGATTGTAATCAATGCTTGTTTGTGTTTTCCACTGTAGTCTTCGAGTCGTTGTATCGATGCGTCGACGCTGTCTTCGATGCTGGCAAGTCCTCTTCCTCCTTTTTTTCTTGATACATATAGTCTCTCAACGTCGTCTCTGGGATGTAATGCCTTGTGCATGGTCATTATTATTTTTATTATTATCATTATTATTTGAGAGGTAGTGTAGATAATGTTGAAAGATTTAAATGGTTGTCTTAAAAGCAGAAGCCCGATATCAATTTGAGAACTTGGCTGTGATTGAATACTCTCAAGTAACTGAGAGCTTAACTGCAACTTTAAATTATTTAACCAACAATAGTTGAGAGAGTAAACCTCATTTCCGCCTATGGTCCAGCTAATTCTTGACTTTCGTATGGAGTCGATGATGAGATGTCTGCAAAAAGACGTCTATGCTCATAAAGAAATGTGAACACAGAAAATACTTTGGTTATTCATCCCAGCTGCAAAGAATATGGGAAAGCGTGGAGTGATGAAAGATGGCAGCGAGAGAAGACAACCACAGGGTGAAGGAGACAGTAAGAACATACTAAAAATATACCAATGTGAAAATACCAATTACTTACCAACAGGAACATACTAAAAGACATACTAATTTTGGAAGTAAATGATCTGGATCTTTTAATAAACATACCAATCACAGGTAGATAGAAGAAATGGAGCTATGAAATTTAAAGTTGTAATTTTTGCAGATAAGCTCATTTTCAAAAAAAAAAAAAAAGAAAAGAAAAGAAAAGAAAAAAGTGTGTAGATAAGTAAAAAAAAAAGAAATTTAAAAAAATTTAAAAAAGAAGTATATTAGAAGCATCTTATTTTTCCTCAAACATTGCAAAATTCTAACCAGGGAATATTCACTTTCTGTTTGATGAAACAAACATCTTAATGAAAGTTTTCTTGCTTCAAAAGGAAAATCTTTTGTAAGGACTTCAAAATTTAAGAGAACAAATGAATATCGTTCTATCATAACCAGGAACACATAAAAAAAAAAGAAGATGAAGAATCTGCAAGAACTTAAAAAATACTTGCCGATACAACACATTTAAACAAAAAATTGTTGCGCTTTGCCCGTAAAGAAGAAGAAAAATAAAAAATCTAAAAAATACACGTCTGTTTTGAGCTGTATTAGAAAAAAAAACATATCAATGTAAATGTTTTATATGTGTAGATATTTTACTACTATATATATATATATATATATATATATATATATATATATAATTACGTGGGTATTGCAGATTGTAGAGGTCCCCAGATGTACTAATGCTGATATTCCGAGTTGGGTGAACTTACTTGTCTTTCTAACATGAAAGCGTTTGAAATCCAAATTTTTATCTGGACCTGTATAGAATGTTGGTGTTGGAAGAAAACTCGTTACCATTTCAACCAACAAACAGCCTGATAAAAAGGAAAGGAAAGAAAAGATATAGATTAAGTAAATAAAAAAAAAAATAGACACAAAGAAAGAAAGAAAGAAAGAAAGAAAGAAACAAACAAACAAACGAACAAACAAACAAGGAAAATTAAGCGAGAAAGAAAGGAAAAATACAAATAAAGAAAAGAAAGAAAAAAGAAACAAAAAATGTGCAAATTCAACTAAAAATTCAAGAGAAAAAAACACTAATAGAAAGAAAGAAAGAAAGAAAGAAAGAAAGAAAAAAAAGTATGAAGATAGCTAAAAATACAAGAAAAAAACGCTAGAAAGAAAGAAAGAAAGAAAGAAAGAAAACTCGTGAAATATTAGAAAGAATGTAACAAGAAAATAGATAGATGAGAAAGAAAGAAAGAAAGAAAGAAAGAAAGAACGTTATAAATATAGCAAAAAATTCAAGAAAGAAAGAAAGAAAGACAGAAAGAAAACTCTTGAAATATTAAGAATAATGTAACAAGAAAATAAATAGATAAAACAGAAAGAAAGAAAGAAAGAAAGAAAGAAAGAAAGAAAGAAAACTCTTGAACTATTAGAAAGAATGTAACAAGAAAATAGATAGATGAGAAAGAAAGAAAGAAAGAAAGAAAGAAAGAAAGAAAGAAAGAAAGAAAGAACGTTATAAATATAGCAAAAAATTCAAAAAGAAAGAAAGAAAGACAGAAAGAAAACTCTTGAAATATTAAGAATAATGTAACAAGAAAATAAATAGATAAAACAGAAAGAAAGAAAGAAAGAAAGAAAGAAAGAAAGAAAGAAAGAAAGAAAGAAAGAAAACTCTTGATATATTAAAAATAATGTAACAAGAAAATAAATAGATAAAACAGAAAGAAAGAAAGAAAGAAAGAAAGAAAGAAAGAAAACTCTTGAAATATTAGAAAGAATGTAACAAGAAAATAGATAGATGAGAAAGAAAGAAAGAAAGAAAGAAAGAAAGAAAGAACGTTATAAATATAGCAAAAAATTCAAGAAAGAAAGAAAGAAAGAAAGAAAGAAAGAAAGAAAACTCTTGATATATTAAAAATAATGTAACAAGAAAATAAATAGATAAAACAGAAAGAAAGAAAGAAAGAAAGAAAGAAAGAAAGAAAGAAAGGAAAAAGTATAAAGATTGCTAAAAATTCAAGAAAAAACGCTAGAAAGAAAGAAAGAAAGAAAGAAAGAAAGAAAGAAAGAAAGGTCTGACTTTAGAAAAACAAACAAACAAGCAAACAAACAAACAAACCAATAAAGACGTTACAAAATAAGACATGCAAACTCTACAACAAAAAAAAACCCGTAAAATGTGTCTGAAAGATTGAAATGTGTCTGGGTTTGAAGGCAGCTCAATAAATCCCTTTAATGTGCGTTGACATCCACCCCAACAATGCTGTATGCAATGTCCGGCATGTTGGACCATAGACGCCCGTCAACTACTTTGCGTTCGCTGAATTCTTCCAAGGACATTTTGACAGTGCCAGGAATAAGTCCAAAGGACTTCTCAAAGATGATTCATTCTTCCATTTCCTGTAAAATACGGTCTGACTTCCTCTCGTCGAAAACAACGACGGCGTAACTAAAGCCTTAAACACCCCTTCTTCCTTACACCTTACCCTTCCAAAATTCAATTTCTCTCTCTCTCTCTCTCTCTCTCTCTCTACCTACCTACCTACCTATCTATGTAGTAAGGTACCTCCCAATAAATGTATGTACGTCACTATACCTTCATTTTTTGTCTTATTCTTTTCGGGTGTTAGTTGGATTTGTCAGTTAAGGGCGAGGGTAGGCAGTCTGAGATGCTGGTGGCATTACTGAGGGTTGGTAAAGTTTTGCGGTGGGTAAGAGGCAAATTGTATGGTTTGTTCAGATGTTGTTCTTTTGTGGGAAGGTTTTCTTTTTTTAATAACTTTACTTTTATTCATTTTTTTTTTAGCAATATAAGCTTTCTTGTATAAATTTAAAACTTTTGACCGCTGCTCTTGTCCTAGTTTGTATTTTTTTTTTACTAATTATTACAAAGTCTGGTCTTCAGGTCGGGATTAGGTGATCTATTTGTATATCAGAATCCCAGAGAATTTTATGCATTATCTCAGACGGATTCTGGTTTGTGTATATACCATTTGGTTGTATGGTCAAATGTCTTACACAATTATTATCATTATAATAATAATAATAATTATTATTATATATTCCTTGAAAGTTTTTCACATCAGTTTTAGCTGATGGTCTTTCACTGGAGTTTGAGCGACAGCAAGTCTCCTCAACTCTCCCGGACTCTTCTCAGTATTCTGTCCGTTCTCAGTAATGTAGTAATTTGGATGGTTTCCATTCGTCCTCTTATTTCCAAGTCCTCCACTCTATTTAATAATCCTTTGGTGACTGTACCAAAAGCACCAATCACGATTGGTATAATTGTCACCTTCATGTTCGATAGTTTTTTCAATTTTCTAGCAAGGTCGAGGTACTTATCCTTCTTTTCACTTTCTTTCAGTTTTATTCTGTGGTAAGCCAGGACAGCAAAGTCCACAATTTTGCGAGTTCTTTTTTTGTGTGTGTGTGTGTGTGTGTGATTATTATAAGATCTAGTCTTCTGGCCGATATTAGGTGATCCGTTTGTATGTCAAAGTCCCATAGGAGTTTGTGTGTCATTCTCAAGGACAGATGTATTATTATTATTATTTACTCATTAGAGTTTTCACATCAGCGTAAGCTGATGGTATTTCACTGGAGATTGAGTGACAGCAAGTCTCCTCAAGTCTCAATTATTATTATTATTATTATTATTATTATTATTATTATTATTATTATTATTATTCCGAGCGAATTTTTCACACCAGTATTAACTGGTGCTCTTTCACTGAAGTCTGAGTGACAGCAATTCTTCTAGGGTTTCCAGGACTCTTCTAAGTATTCTAGCCGATCTCAACAATGCAGTGGTCTGGATGATCTCGATTCTTCTTCTGGTCTCCAATTACTCTAGTCTCCTTTCCACGCCCTCGAGGGCCATTCCAAGCACACCAATATCACGTTATCCTTGTTTTCTAGCTTTTTTTTAGTTCTCTCTACCAAACTCCAAGCATTTATCTATTTTTCACTTTCTTTCATTTTAAATCAGTGGTTCGCTAGAACGGTAAAATCCACAAGGTGACAAGTTCATTTTTTTCTAGATCAGATATTCTGGCCGGGATTCGATTATCTGTTGGTATCTCGAAATTCCAGAGAACTTAATTCATAATATTTCCAGATTTTGCATTGTGAATATATTGTTATTAACTCTTTTGAGAGTTTTTCACACAAGCGTTAGCTGATGGTTTCTCCTTGGAGTTTGAGTGTGCTAGAAAGGGTTAAATAAAAACTTATTCAATTACAAATCTGGTTGACAACTCAGCATGTAATTAATGCTTAAAATCTTCACATTGCAAATTTATGTAGGTCTACAAAATATTTGACACAAACTGCACAGAATTAGGATAGAATAAAAGACCTATTTAAGTCACTTAGTTATTCTCTCTCTCACACACACACTCTCTCTCTGTCCCTCCCCCCTCTCTCTCTCTGTCCCTTTCTGTTGTATAACACCGTAAGAAAGAAATGAATGACCATAACACTTTTCTTTACAAAAATATGTATCTCTTTTTATTTTTCGAAAGAGTCAAAATTTTATTTGTGTGAGAGAGAGAGAGAGAGAGAGAGAGAGAGAGAGACAGAGACGAGGAGATGGAGGACTGCTATATTGATCCTTTCTTAACCTAGGTTGTGCTTCTAAATTAGGGCCTTGGATCTTTGGTTCCTTGACAATAAGTTCTCAACCAGGGTCTGCTGTGGGCATTTTGCTCTGACTTTGCTGTGGGTCCAACTGGCTGACCGAGACTTATTAACTGACTGACCGTCTGACGTAGGTACCCGTGTATATATAATTTAATAACGCCAACGCATTCTTCAGGTTCGTCATTCATGTGATCTGCTAACACCCACGCATCACTTCTTTTCCGGTAATCACTTTGTTAACACAGCTGGAACATCCTGTCCCCAAAATCCGTGATTGGTGGTTCTGTCAAAGGTCAATATGCAACACACACACACACACACACACACACACACACACACACACACACACACACACACACACACACACACACTATCTCTCTCTCTCTCTCTCTCTCTCTCTTTCGTGTCATTGATATTTGCACAAACTTTGTTAAACAGTGATTAATGACACCAATAACCTCTACAACTTATTTGTATTTTTAATGAAGACTTCACAATTGTCTCACGAGAGAAGATCACAGATCTGATGAATTCGATTTGAAAAAGAGTGAAACTTTAATCTATTACTTATAATTAAAACTATTACGAATCCATCAAATTTTAGATTTCATTAAAAATACTTTTTCAGATTGTTAGATGAAAGGCCTTTTTTGAAAATAGAGTTGTCTATTCAATTCATGTATATATATATATATAAGTTAGGATAGCGTAGACACAGAATCAATGGCGCTTGGTGACAGTCAGTTTCTCGCTTATCTGGTAGAAAGTCTAATGATCATATTGGCCAGAAAGTGATTGTCAACAAGAGCCTTTAACTTTAACGCTATCCTATACGCTATATACTCACACACACATATATATATATATATACATATATATATGTCTGGTTCGTCTAGCAGGACGACCAGCACGAACATACATACAGCAGCTATGTGAGGATACGGGATGTAGCCCCGAAGACCTGCCAGAGGCGATGAATGATCGGGAGAAGTGGCGAGAGAGGGTCAGGGATATGCGTGTTAGCGGCACGACATGATGATATATATATATATATATATGTGTGTGTGTGTGTGTGTGTGTGTGTGTGTGTGTGTGTTTGCATGCATTAATTAAGTAACGTCCTTTCTCTTCAGAATATTTCGTTAAAAAAAAGGGAACAGATAATTCTGTTTTTAACAGTTTTTGCTTTTTGTTTATTTTTCTTGTCTTACAAGATTTCTTATTCTTGATTCAATTTTATATAAAACAAGCATTTTTAAGCATACATTTTTTATATGTGAATTTTATAGACTGTTGTTTGGAAGACGCACCAGGAGCAATAGATGGTAGGGACAGATGGAGAGAGAAAGAGAGAGAGAGAGAGGTTTGGCTTGGCTTGGCTTGGTTTGATTTAGTTTGGTTTGGTTTTATGGCATATCAATCATTGTAGGTTGTTTAATGCCAAATCCTGTTTATACATATATATCAAATATACATATGATTTGTAAACACATTTTGTTGATAACATTCTTAAAAAAGCTTGAGCTCTTTTTTTGCAATCAGTTAAATGATTTCAAGTATTGCTTTCTAAAAGTCACAATTTAACATCAGTCATTTGTTTACACAGTTTGTTCTATTCGACCCATACATAGGACCCTATCAGGTGCTACTACTCCGAGTTAGAGTAGACTTGGGAGTAATGGAAATGAAGGAGTACTCCACATTCCCCAAAGCTCCAAGACTGGAGCCTCACCATCAAATGGTTTAATGTTATATCCAGGACACTCATTGGGAGGGGTCTTATTCCTCTGTAGAGATGCAATCGATATATTCTACAGCTCCAGCCAAGTGGGCTGAGAGAGAGAGAGAGAGAGAGAGAGAGAGAGAGAGAGAGAGAGAGAGAGAGAGCAAAGATTCGTCCAGAGAAGTAATCTTCAATGTGGGCAATACCGCAGCAATTTGCAATTTTAAGGGAAGCGGTAGTTTGATTTGGTTTGGTTTCCTAGTTTAATGGCATGTCAAATTTTGCGGGTTATTTAATGCTAGAGCTATCTTTGTAGAAGAAGATTAGTTGCACCATTTAACTCATAGCTGAGGTTAAAAGGGTGTTCAATATCTTTCCCAAGGGTATTAATCCAAAAGTGAACGTAATAGCGCGGCAGGGGTTCGAACTCGCTTACAACAAAGGTGTAGTTTGATTTGAATAAATGTAATCTAATTTCATTTTGCCCTGTTGGCAGGGGCTGTAGAATACACCTGGCTGTTTCTCTGCAGAGGGGTAAGACCCCCCATACACACACACAAACGCGTGTCCTAGATATGACACTAAACAATCTGTAATGCTGGAGTACCCCTTTCATTGCCATCGCTCCCATGTCCATTCTGGCCTGGACTGGTAGCACCTGATAGAGTCCTATCTATGGGTCGAATAGAACTAAACTGTGTACTTATGCTAAACTGAAGTGCTTGAAATACAACTGTTTTTGATATTGAAACACCGTACTTATGCTAACCTAAACTGCTTGAAATAGAACTGCTTTTTGATAGAATTAAACTGTGCTAAACTGAATTGCTTAAAATAGAACTGTTTTTACATTTGATCTTTTGTAAACAAAAACTATACTTATACTAAACTGAATTGCTTGATATTTAATTTGGCGTTAAATGACCCAAAAAGGGTTGATACGCAGTAAAACAATACAACCAACCGACTAATTTTATCGGTTATTTTAGATAGATTGATAGATAGATTAATTTAGTTTAGTTTCTTTGTTTCACGGCACATCAACCTTCGTGGGTTATTTAATGCCTCGGTCATCCTTGGAGAAGAACAGTCGTGGTATTATTCAACCCATAGCTGGAAGGAATAAAAAAGTTCATACCTTTCCTGAAGGTATTTGTATGACAGTGAACGTATCAGCTCGACTGGAGATGGAACTCGCTTACTACGATGCCAAAGTTTAGCACGTCAGCCACTACACAACGGAGATTCCTCCACAGATAGATAGATAGATAGATAGGAAAAAGAAAAGGGCTTCTAACGAAGCATAGATATTGAAGAGGGGAAGTGAGAGGGATAAGAATTATAGAGGGTAGGAGGAAAAAATAAAAGTGGCCGAGAGTGAAAGAGAAAAAAGGATGAATCAGAATATTAAAGTTTAATACATTCAAAGATACACGCATGCGCATATTCAGTAGAACGTTGTAAAGGAGAAAAGAAAAAAGGAAAAAGAAAAAGATTGAAAATGACGAACGCAGAAGTTATAAAATAGGAAAAAAAAAAAAGAATTGTCTGGAAAAAAAAAAGAAAAAAAAGAAACTAACAAACAAGCAGACAATCATATAGCGACCGACAGACAAAAAAAGACAAAAACGAATAAAACGCAAGAATTCAACATTTAAGATTACAATGCAAACACCAAAACGTGTGTAGTGGTTCTCATGATGTAGGTATGTGTGTATTTGTGTGGTATTACGAAGCCGTCTGCGTGTGTGTCTATATGGTATGATGTGCCATGTGGGATGTTTGTTTGGTTCACTGTTACCCTAACACTAGTCGAGGATTTGCTGAAATAGAAAAAAAAAACCCAAAACAGAAAAGATCAACAATAGATTCGAGAATTTTAAAAAAAGGTAGAAAGAAACAAAGTAAAGACATTACATACAGGGGATTTATTACAACTGTTTAAGATGACTAATATGACTTGTCACACTTTGCTCGCAACTAAATCTACACAAAACAGCCACCCTTCTTTATATATACATATATACGTACACACACACACACACATATATATATATGTGTGTGTGTATATATATACACCCACACATACACACACACACACATATATATATATATATATATATATATATACAAACACACACACTCACAAATACATACCCTCGCACGCAAACACACACATATATATACATGGGGGACTCCCCGTGGCGTAGTGGCAAACGTGCTGGCCTACTGAATCATAGTAAGCGAGTTCGAACTCCACTCGCATTATACCGTTCACTTAGGGACTAATACTTTTGAGAAAAGTATAAACCCTCTTATCCCCCTAGTTATAGGTTATACCACTACTGTTCAACAAGTATGGCTTTGACATTGAATAATCTACAAAGGATGATATGCCATTAAACAAAGAAGACAATATATACATATATATATATAAAGAGAGAGAGAGAGAGAGAGAGAGAGAGAGAGAGAATTGAAAAACAAAATTATCCAAAAGTGATGAATTTATAACGAATAAAAGTCAACGTTAAAACGTTTCGGTTTTGATGAACTTTCATCAGGACTTTAAGATTCTTTCTTTGTATATATTTTCTTTTCCCCTGAAATTGTATTATATCAAACATCCATCGTTGTTATATCAACACTTGTTTCACTATCTAAGTGACTGTCAATTCCTTGTCTGTGCAATCATCAGACTAATACTCTATTACCGATAGTGAGCTCACTTTATCTATAAACTTAGCAAACTACAATATATATATATATATATATATATATATATATATATTGTAGTTTGCTACATATATATATATATATATATATATATATATATATATTATCTACATTATATATATATATATATATACAATATTTATAAATAAAAAAATGCTCAATATCGGTGCTAGAGCATATGTAGATCTTTGAATAGCGTAGGGTCAACGGCGTTTGTTGACAGTTTCTCACCAATGCGAGAAGGATCAACGCGTCTGCGATTATTTTATTTCAGGAGATTTGGAAATTACAAACATTGTACATCTAGGCTTTCTTTTTTTTGTGTGTGGTTGTTTCTTAAAAGATTTTTGCACAGGGTTATATGATGTCAAGTATTCCCATATAAAGCATATAATTTGCAAATTAGTGGACCTGAGAGTAACAGTGATCTAAGAATATTCCACTGTCTCCAGAGCTACAGAACTGAAGTTTCACCACCAAAAGAAATTTAGTGTCATATCCAAAATACCCCTCTCTGAGATGGGGTCTTAACCCTCTGCAGTGGATACAGTCTGCGTATTCTAAGTCTCGACCACAGTAGGGTCGTTGTCTTCGTGTCTATGCTATTTTAACTTAGATCTATTTCTCTATTTACCTATCTTGTTTGGTTTCTTTGTTTAAAAGCATATCAACCTTTGTTAGTTATTTAATGCTAAAGCCATCCTTGTAGCAGAACAGCAATGGTAGTATTTGACCCATAGCTGGAGGAGTAGAAGGTTCATACCTTTTCCAAGGGTATTAGACCGAAAGTGAACGTAATAGCGCGACTGGAGCTCGAATTCGCATACTACGATGTTGCCGTCCAGAAGGTTAACCATTATGCCTTGGGGACTGCCCCTATCCTTCTTTATATATCTGTGTGAGTATGTTCGTTCGCTCACTTGTTCGTGTATACATTAGATAAACTGTTATGGTACCCAATCTGCGGACGGTAATGAACTCTTCCGTGACTATTAATACCGGGGGAACATTCATCTCAGTAGCTGCAAGTTCTTCCCAGCCTAACATTTTGGCAGTCAGACTGACGTTTGACACTCTGTTGTATTATACTTTCGTTAATATACTTTGTTCCACGTAAACCCAAGTTGTGCTATTCTTCTGGACCCTTTACTGGTCCACAACATAAGTGCACCTGTCTCCTAAAATAAACAGAAGGCAACTTAATCCCCTGCGGAAGTGCCACGTAAATTATGTGGGTGGCATGCTAAAGGAGGTGTGCCTATGTGCAACGTCTCGGCGGAAAGTGAGGTAACCACAAGGATTTGCGTGGGTATCCGGAAAATTATATAAACTAGGAAATATTTCGACCCGGGTAGAACAGAGAGAGAAGACCGCGGAAGAGAGCTACTAAGCATCACGTCTGTTTGAGACCAGGCCTTATGCCACACTGGCCACAGTAGAGAAACGAGGAAAAACTGAGATGATTCGATGCCTTGAGATGGCTCTGTGCGAGACTGACAAAAATAAAGAAGCGAGGAGAAACTAAAAGGATTCGATTCCAGAAGATGTCTCTGTACGAGACTCACGAAAGTAGAGAAGCGAGGAGAAACTAAGATGATTTGATGCCTTAAGGTGACCTTTTGCCAGACGTGCGAACCGAGCAGAAAGCTAGAGAGGTTTAACAGAAGAACCACTTCTTCGCCTCTGTGTCTGTGTATCTCATCCGTCTCCGACTTTCACTCTCCTCAAAAGTACATTTCGGCTAATGAAAAGAAAAGAAATCGAACAGATTATATTTTTTATGAATCAACGTTGTTGTCTTTCTCTGCTATACAACAATAACAGCACAAAATAACGCCATAAGGACCAATTAGGTTAAAGAGAAAATCTATAAGACGCTAAGAATAGTAAGTATATATTATGCAGTCACCAAGCCGAAACGGTTAATCACATAGTAAGCGAATGTAGCAAACTTGTGCAAAAGGAGTGTAAGACTAGACACGGCTGGGTGGGTAAGTTGATCGACTGGGAATTGTGCAAGAAACTGAAATTTAACCGTACTACCAAATAGTATATGTACAAACCAGAATCCATCTTAAAGTATGCGACACATAAAATACTCTGAGATTTTGAGATACAAACGGATCACTAAAAACCCAGCAAGAAAACCAGACCTAGTCATGATTAACAACAAAAAAAAGAGGAATTTCCATCCTGTGGATTTTGCCGCAGAGTGAAAATAAAAGAAAATGAAAAGAGAGACAATTACTTGGACCTTGCCAGAGAACTAAAAACATTGTGGGGCATGAGGATGACGGTGATACCAATTGTAGTTGGTGCACTTGGAACCACCACTAAAGGCTTAGAGAAGGGGCTTGAGGAATGGGAAATCAGTGGAAGAATCCAGACAACAGTATTGCTGAGATCGACCAAAATACTGAGAAAAGTCCAGGAGACCGGAGGAGGCGGGCATTCACTCAGACTCCAGAAAAAAAAACTTACAAAGAGTAAAATGATACGAAATAGATAAATAAATAAAAACAAGAAAATAAACATGGTAAAGTAAATGAATTAATAAATCACAAAATTAACATAATAAATAAGCAGGCAATGAAAACTAGACCGCACTTCCCGCAATGACTTAAAAACTAAATCACCCTTCCCATCATGATGTACACAACAGTATATAAAAGGATAGTCCCCACATTCGAACTAGTAATGATCCTATTTACCCACTCGGGCAGGATATGACACAAGGTCAATTTTTAAGCGGAGTTTAACAGGTTTGAATTCAGAGTTTTCCTTCTCCTAGACTAGTTGTCTTACCAAGGCTGAAGAACCTAGTCTGCCCTACAATTTACCCATAGCTGGAGGGAGAATAATTGGATTCATACCTTTTCCAAGGGTATTAGTGCTATGTGAAATGCAATCAGTCTCGTCCAGGATTTGAACTCGTATCGCCGCGTCCATTTCCTACGACGATAACCATTACACCACGGGCACCTCCTAAATGCAAACTATTAATGATCCCATAGGCGAAAAAATGAACGTCACAGTTACGATAGATATATGTATATATATATATAGAGAGAGTGAGAGAGAGTGAGATACTAAAAGTCTTTTATTCAAGGATTTCAAATGTAGGATTTAATTGAAGATGTATGCATGGCTAAATGCCTTATATAATAAAGAGGTGATGTCCAGACGTCTAGACAGTAGTCTAGACTACTGTCAGTGGCAATTAAAAACAAAAAGTCGAAACCAGTTGCAATACTATTCAATCAGCATTTTTTAGCGAAACATAGGATTGTGCAAGTGCAACATCCTTCATACTTGCTAGACCCTGCTCTGCGTGACTTCCCCTTTTTCCCTAAACTCAAGAATAAGATTAAAAAACGTAGAAGACATTAAAAAAATCCGACGGTGCAGCTGTACACCGTAAATACACACACACACACACACACACACACATATATATATATAAGTGTGTAAATATATGGACAATATCATTAAATAATGAATGCAAACATTATTCCCAAAGGCTATCTTTAAATTAATAATAGAAAATTAGGTTTCTTATTCAAACTATACCTTAACTCACTTGGAATACCCTCCAATATTCACTGGTTTTTAAATAATAAATAGCACTTTAAAATATAAATAAAGAATTCTTTAAAATGAAATAAAAAAGAGGAATATTTAAACATTAATATATAAAGAAATTTCATTAGAAAATAATAATTTTTTGTCTCTTCTAGCCGTGAACGAGGTATAAATGTCTACATAATAGCCTAAGCACCAATGTATTAACTCCATGTGAAGAAGGTCAAAACGACCGGAAATAAATTTATTATGGAAACACTAAGTTTTTTCATCAAATATATATATATATATATATATATATATATATATAAATAAACTTTCGGAGGTTCTTCAACAAATGGCAAACTTGCCAGAACAAATGTGTTGAATGGCAAGAAGATGATATTGAAGAAAATTAACCTTTCATTTATTGTTCCCGTGTATCTTTTAAAATATAGCTTCAATCTCGATATTTTCTTTTGCCACTCCTCGTTCATATCCTATTTCAATACTTGTTCATAGTATCAAATCAGGATTCGTCATCAGTTAATTTATTTATTTAGTATTTCATTCAACTTCATTTCAAGTGCTTTTTTTGCAACAACTCAGATTGTCATTTTGTGTTCTGCGGGGATCAGACTCAAACTTTCACACCTTTTTTTACCTTAGGAAACCTATTCTAGTTGCTCTTGCTGATTGGACTAAAAGAACTTAACGACAAACTGAAACTCATTTCTTATTTTCATTAGAAAATATTACCAGTACCATTCAAAATGTTACTATTCACTTCTGATGTCATTCAGTACGTCATTTGTCAGTGACGAAATCACTGACAAGGTTAGCCATGAAGGTAACAGCTTTTGGTTGTTACTGTCTGGTACAGTAAGATTGTTATGGGAGAGTGGTTTTTACAAGTTTTCACTCCTTCAGTTTCTTCTTTGTCTGTCCTGTTTACAGGACTTAGAATATACTGACTGTAGCCTTTGCAGACGAGACAAAAACTGCATCTGATGGTGAGGCTCTAGCTCTAGGGAGTGTGGAGTATCCCTTCATTACCATTACTCCCAGATCCACACTAACTCAGAGTGCAGGTCCACACATTTATTCGTATACGAGAGAAATATTTTATGCCGTATAACTGTAAATCATTAGAGGTGCCCTTGGTGTAATGGCTATCGTAGTAGGAAATGAACACGGTGAATCGAGATCAAATCCTGGACGAGGCTGGTTGTATTTCACATGGCACTAATAACCCCGGGAGAGGTGTGAATTTAACTATCCTCTTTCCAGCTATGGGTAAATAGTAAGGCAGACTAGGCTCTTTAGCTTTGGTTAGGCAACCAGTCAAGGAGAATGAGAACTCTGAATTAAAACCTGTTAAACCCCGCTTAAAAATTAACCTTATCTCACCTCCTGTCTGTGCAGAAGTATAGGTATATATATATATATATATAACAGTAATTTTTTTTTATTAAGAATAGTTACTTGAAGCTGTTATTATTCACTCAAGATTGTTATTAGTTATTTGAAATCATATAAGAGAGAGGTCCCTATGACGTAATGGCTACAGTGCTGGACTGCGACCTTATAAGCTATTTCGTATTTCAGTCGCGCCATTACATTCCCTTTCGGACTAATACCCTTAGGAAAGGTATGAACCCCTTTATTACCGAAGTTATAGGTTAAATAGTATCACTGCTGTTCCCTCTACAAGGATGTTTTTGGCATTAAATAAGCCACGAAGGGTTATATACCATTGAACAAAGAAACCAAAAACGAGTCTATATAAGTATATGCAAACACATTATTGAATATAAATAATTATCTAAAACCATATGATTATTTGCATTAGATAGGAATACTTGAAACCATATAACTGTGTGTAAATTATTAGGAATATTTAATATCAAATAACTGTGAATTGTTACTTGAAGCGATAATTGTTTGTTAAGGATTATCATTAGTAACTTGAAACTATATAACTTTGTGCAAACAAATGAAAATTATTAAATGGAAATAATAACTTGAAACCATATAATTATTTGTATTAGATCGGAATACTAAATATCAAATAGCTGTTGGTTTCCGGTTTGGTTTCTTAATGGCATATCAACCTTTAACCCATCGCTAGAAAGGATAAGGATGTTCATACCTTTCCTAGGGGTATTTGTCTGAAAGTGAATTTAATAATTCGAACTCGCTTACTACGTTTCTGCAGTCCGGTGCTTTAACCACTTCACCACGAGGACACCCCCATAACTGTTGGGTAAAAAGCTCGCAAGAAACAACTACACAATAAAAACATGAACATACAATGAATGTGATTCACAAACCTCTAAATATAGAATAACCCTTGGTAGGTTGACATGCCTTTAAAATCAAACAATCAACAAATTGGATGAGTATTTTCCATACAGTTTGAGTATTTTTCCGAATAATTCCCCTTTATGGCATCTCTCAGTATAATAGTGTTTACTTGCCAGTTTCTGTCTCTTCTAACATTCGACGGGTTGTACTGAGTTATAAGGCAACAGTACAAATTTACTGCAATAGATTTCTCGCCCAGCCAAACATTGTCTTGCTTTATAAGAGTCTTTTTGAGTAGTGCTTTCTCGTCTATTTTGCATTGGCATGGAATCAGGAATCTGTCTTACACAGCCTTCTCAAAAAATTGATCAAAATTGTGTGCTTCAACTTTAAAACCTGAAATTCTAGTTTTTAAAAACTGTCATCGACTTATACATGAGTAATAACTTTTTAAGTCTAAAATTCAGGTATAATTGGCCAAATTAACACAGGCATATGTGGGGAATCTGTAGTCTTAAAACCACATGCGCCTTTCTAAACCCTCAAATATGATTTTGCACTGCTTTGTTGAAGGATCAATTTAAATTCTAATTTAGAACCCGGTATCACGATTCTTGCAAAAAAAAAAGCAATTAAAAAAAAGTCATACTAAGGTTTTTTTTATTTATTTTAACTTGCATATATCAATTGAATTTAGATTAAGTTATTAACTAACTGTTCAAACTTTTGATTTTGTTGTAAACATACTAAAAATCTATTGAGTAAGACCTTTTTTCGGATTCAAATTTCACTGTGGCCTTCAAACATGAAAAAGTGTCCTACAATTCACGGCATCACTGGTTATATTCTTTTAATCAGTCATTAATCCTTACAATCCTGAGCCTGCCACAATCCTTGATCTCACATCCTTCGTAATTTAGGTTCCTGGTATGAAAATAGCTGAAAATGGAACATGTAATTTGATTTAATCTCTTTAAACCTGTTAATTTTCCCGCCAGTTTATGGTTTCAAGTATTCCTATCAAATAATAATTTTCCAGTAAATCTGTGACAAGTTCTCCTACTTCAGGTGAGAGAGGACGTGTCAACCGTTGTGTTATTCAATGCTGAAGTCAGTCTCACTTTTTTTTTCAAGAAATTATACTGGGATGAGTTAAAAGTTTTATTGCACAATTCGGGAGCACCGGATGCTTTTGCTGAGTTTGTGAAGGTGATGAACCACACAGAAGTGTGAGATGCTAAGTTCACCTGATACTCTCCCAATGATACTCACTAGATTGACCTCTATGGTTTGGAGCATGGCCTCAGAATACCCAATTTTAGAACTATTTGACCTTGTCTAATTGTCAAGGTTCTTACAACCCGAGCAAAATTTCTTGAACCCTCTGGTTATTGTGATCAACTGTGCATTCACTTTTGCACAATAAATTATGGAGTTGTTTAAACTCATAAAGCATAAATTCCTAAATTAGACCATGTTGCACATTCATCTCTACAGTTTTCAAATCACACACAGAGTGAAGCAATACACAACATGTCAGCGCACCAACTACCGTAATACTACCAACCAAAGTGGGTACCTTTCACGATTTGAACTGCTTTGGTCACGTGATATAAACACAGCAAACAAGCTCGTCCCAAAATATTGCAAAACTTTTGACTCACTATAGTGTAATGTTGTGTTTTTCGAGAATCTTCTATTGTTTTAAACTGTTTTTGCTTAGTTGTTTTCATTAGAAATTTGTTTTTATGTCTGCATTTTGATATTCATTCCAGTTTTTCTTTAAATGGCATTTCCAATTTTTCCACTAGACATCAATTTGAAGTTCCTTTGTATGGTATTGTTTTCGAATCATTTTTCCTTCCATTAATGGGTTTTATACATATTTTCCATAACATAATTGAGATGCCCGTGGTGTAATGGTTATCGTCGTTGGAAATGGACATTGCGACACGAATTCAAATCCTGGACGAGGATGATTGCATTTCATATAGCACTAATACACTTTGGAAAGGTATGAATCCAATTATTCTTCCTCCAGTTTTGGGTAAATAGTTAGCCAGACTGGGTTCCTTAGCCTTGGTTAGGCAACCAGTCTTGGAGAAGAAAAACTTCAAATTCAAAGTTGTTATACTCCGCTTAAAAATTAATCTTGTGTTGCATCCAGCCTATATGGAGAGGTTGTTAAATACGTTCATATTTTTCATTCTATTTCTATATTAAATATAACATTGCGATATTTCATTGGCAAGTGATATACAAGAGGGGAATCACTGGCCGGTATTTCGGCTGCCCGGGTATATAATACTTTGTTGTATTAATCATTCTCCATAAAGAGAGAGACAACCTACCGAAAAAAGAGCTCGTGGCGTAACGGTTATCGTCGTAAGAAATGGACACGGCAAGCCGAGTTCAAATCCTGGACGTGGCTGTTTGTATTTCACTTTATGCTAATGCCTTTGAGAAATGTATGAATCCATTTCTTCTCTTCCGGCTTTGGATAAATAGTAGGATAGACTAGGCTCGTTAGCTTTGTTACGGCAACTAATCTGGGAGTAGGAAACAGCTGAATTCATTTCAGCTGTACTTCACTGTGAAATTGACCTTGTGTCGTATCCTGCGCGTGACGAAAGAGGTGGGTAGATATAAACCTATAAAGAAAACTGGCAGTCGAATTTCTGACTCCTATCTGATCTTAAACCCTGATCTCTTGCGTGCCAGGGTGCCAGTGAGATTCGAACTCACTACTCTAGCAAGCTGATGTTCGGGATGAATTTTCCCATCATCATGCCATGATAGACATACAGAATCTCAAGCTTGGTGATGATTCGTGAAGTGCAATAGTAAAGCAACTGATAAGGATCGAACTCCTTACACTGGTCTGTGGAATGAGCGTGTTAATTACTGCGATACGGTAGGCGCCCTATTTCTATCTGACTGAATCATTAACGCCAGAGTTAAAATTTAGGGCAGATTCCAAGCCTTGCAATAAAGATAGACGGCAAAAATCATCTTGTTGGCACGCCTATAATTTATCTGTATGTCATACAATTTTCAAAAGTCGTTCTGAATAACAGAGGCAACCTTTTCTACTGATTTCTTCATTAAAACATACCGTCAAATATCATTCATGTAACCTTTCTGTTATCTTCAACCTCGAGACTTCTCTTTCCTCAGAAGTTCTGCACCTGAGGAAGGCTGAAGAATGGCAACAACGATACAAAGAATGGGTTCAATAGTCTCAACAACTCATGGAATGATGACTCTTCTCAGAATGATAGTCAATAACACTTGTATTTCCTAATCTGTTACCAGCGGTCGCCATGTTAAACAATGTAAAAACTCTTCGGCTTCTCTTACAGAAAAAGAAAGGAAAAATGCGATGACATAAATAACTTCGGTTGCATAAACAAGACAATATATACTTTATACGCGAAAGTCTCCTCCCCTCACCTTTAACCTTTTTTATTCTTTATGTTCACACGAAAATTCTGATTCAAAACCCCACACATAAAAACAACACATACCGGCAAATTCACATGTTACAAACCTGTGGTCATTCTGCGACCGGTGTAATAAATATCTATTCCCGCCAACATTTTCGTATTTTACCATCGCTTTTATTGTATTATCCTTTTCTATATATAAAGTTGATTCTCTGTGCGTGTACATATTACATAAATTGTGTCACCGAAATAACTGATGTTAATATCAGCAAGTTCACGTTCATGGCGTCGTTTATTTACGTCTCACAGCATACCTCTCATATCTTGGCCGACTTAACTGTTCTTACTTTATAAAGAGAACAATTTTACTTACTTAGCTTTAATAATCAAATTATGATAAAAATATTTATTTATTTGTTTGTTATTCATTTCTAGTCTGGTCTTTTGTGATCATATGAATAAATGATTGTTTTGTTTATACTTAGATGGTTTAGTTATTATACATAAAATTTCTGCCCTGGAACTGGTGACGACCTTGTTTTTTTATAACGTTTAGATCATAGCTTTGTGAATAAAAGGAGTAACCGATGGAGTTATTTTACATAGCATATTTTAACCCTGTCGACAGGGCTTAGAATAGACTGACAGTACCCCGGCAGTGGGATAGCCCCCCCCAGTATGATACTAAACTACATCTGATAGCGAGGCTCCAGTTAGCGATATTTGGGAAGTGTAGACTACCTCTTCATTGACATTACTCAGGTCCACTCTGACCCGGAATAGTATACCTGACCGGGTGCTATTTATGAGTCAAATAAGTCTACCTAAATATTATTTTTATTCGTTAGGACTGGGTGCACAAACATTCTTAAGAAACAATAACACAAAAAATGTAAATATGAACATATAATGAACACAATTCCTTCAGTTCTAGGCATAAAATACCCCAGACGTGTTGATACGCAATTAAAATCAATCTATCAATTATTAAATAGTATATTTTGAAAACCTAACAAATGTAAAAATCTTCACGTTATCAGTTTTCTTTAATAAAGCGAGTTGTGAAGTAGCTGTTAAGTCAGTGGGTAACAGTAAAAAAAAAAAAAAAATTAACTATACCTATATAAACTATGTGAGATAGGAACCTGTGGGTTTTGGTATTGACGACTTAAAGGTTGGTCTTCGTATATTTGCCGCCACAATTATCAGAGAATGTGGAACACAATTCGGACACTGGTAGCAGAAGGAATGTATTATCTCGACGAATTATCAACAACCTATTTATTGCCTGAGCAAACTTAAAAGAAACGATGCAGGAATTACATGAAATACTAAGAGAACATTATGTAGAGAAAGTCGTATCTTGTAGTTGAAGAGTCTTTTATAGAACGAAAGTTGCATGCAGACTTGCGTCAAAGCATGGTGCCACGCTTGGTACGACACAGGGTTGGGGGGTAAAATCTTCCCCACACACATTGTCGAGAGACACACCAACTCATCCGTACTTTTTGTTGTCGATACTGGAACGAAGAGAGCGTTTCGACTTAGTCGAACGTTTTATAAAGCTCCTGGTATTTGTCGAGGGCTCCACGTACGCGTAAGTTTAGCACAAGGCTATTTTATTGAGGGTTCCAAGCACATGACCGTAGCCCACACACGCCTGGAAGTTCCAAAAATGCCTTGAGCTCCGTCCTCTGGTTCCATGCGATAAACCTAGCCTCTCCGGAGAGGTTAGAGCCTGGGGACGGTCCACTGAAACTCAAGGAACCCCAATCTTAGCGTGCGTGATATGAATGCTGGCTTCCCGACCGACTGCCATCGGAACCAAGACACACCCGACCTGATCCGAGTACCAGTGAACACAGCCGGGTGAAGAGAGTCCCTGCCAAGTGGGCCAGGAATACTTCGGTGAGGCCACCTGGCGGCTATTAGAAGTACAATTTTGGAAAAACAAGGCGTGTAATCTTTACAACCCTTCTACTTTTAAAATGAGTCAATGTCTTTAGCAGATCACGAATAAAAGGAATTCATTTGAAAAATGCAGAAAGTCTGAAAATTTCTTAATCTACTTACTTATCTTTATTTACTGAGTTTTTTTTTAGGGAGAAAAATTTAAAATTTATCGTTAAGAATGAATGAGACGCTTTTTAAATGTTCATCGGTTACGAAGAAAAACTCAGTTTAGTTAGTGTTATTATGTTCATGTTACCTCACTGCTATTTTGAGAGAGAAAAAAAAAAAAAAAAAGAAGCTCATTCGGTGACGTTATTAAATACAACAACATTTGAAATTCTAAAGTGTGCAGTCCAATCGGCTGGAGCAATAGAATACGTTGACTGCATCTTTGCAGAGAGGTAAGACCCCCCCCCACCAACGAATATCCTGGATATGAAACTAAACTGCATCTGATGGGAATGTTTCAGTCCTGGAGCTTTGGGGGATGTGAAGAACCCTTTTATTGCCATTAATCCCAGGTCCAGTCTAACCTGCAGTGGTAGTACTTGTTATGGCCTCATCTATGTGTCAAATAGAACAACTTAGACATGTAACTGTGTGTAAATAAATGAGTGATATTAAATTGAATTATTTGTATTACATAGCAATACTTGAAACCGTTTAACTGTGTAAACAAATGAGCTCTGGTTCATTTAACAATTGTTATCTACAAAATATTTGTTTACAAATAATATATATTTTTTTACAATAATATATACTTGATATACGTAGAATCAAGATTTGGCATTAAATAACCTACAAGGGTTGATAGGCCATAAAATCCAACCAGCCAGCCAATCTAATGTCCAACAATAATTATTTCTTACTGTTTATCTGACAAAGTTAATTTGTTATTAACTTGAAATTTCTATCGGTGAACACAGTATGTACACATCAAAGCGAGGCAGATTGGAAAATATTTTTTGGAAGGAATTTTCTGTTCGACTAGAAGAGAGTACTTGACTGACGTTTAGCTTCCTCCAACTTGACGATATCATTATCTATATGACTAGTAAGGCAGACTTAGAATCTTAGAAATGTTTATTTATGATTATTGCATCTATTTTTATGTGAGTGTTTGCAGTCTACAATGGTTTCAAAATTCTTTTATTTATTGCAGTCATTGTTACGTTTCGCTTTTCACCTGCCTAGGCATGAAGAATTGGAATTTTTTTCCCGCTCTTTTTCTCGGATGGTCTCGCGCTAAGCTGTGCGCTCCCCTTACTGCAATGTTACGTCTGTTTACTCATTATCCAGGCACGTCTTTCAAATAAAACCATTGCGTTTTTTTTTTTGGTTTTTGTTTTTGTTGTTTTGGCGGAATTTTTTTTCTTTCATTTTAGTTTTCTGCATCTTAATCTTTCTGCCGGAAATACGACCTTCCGTTGTTGTTGTTTTGTTTTGTTTTTTACTTGGTTATTTTCTTTTTTTCCAACTTCCTTCGAGGCCGTCGTTATTTTTTCTCTTTTTGTAACTATTATCAGTTTTATTGCTCCCCCTTGACATTTTTCACCGTTTTCACACTTTGGATTTTACAAGTACGACAATGTTCTTCAATACAATTGGTTTTAGTATTTACCAAGCTTTGCTTACTATAGTACACAGATCTCAGACTGCTTCTGGCGCCTGCTTTTCATGGTAAAATAGAATTTAAAAGCCCTGCAAAAATTCAATAGTAATAAGATAAAAACTTAGTTTAGGTCTTGCACAAAGCCAGAAATATGGGTTTCTAGTGAGGATCGAACGCACTACAATCCGAGAAATGTATTTGCTAACCATTACACCATGTTAAGTTTTCGCCGGTACAACAGGCTTTGGTTGAAGGAAATAAAAAAGAGTGGGAGGAGTCAGTTATCTGGTGCCAAACTGTGTTAATTATTCCCGATTGGAACCAGAAGTTGGTGTTCGAATCCAACAGAAATCTTGAGAGTTCATTAATTTGGTCGGTCGGTAGGCTCTTTCCACTTGAAAATTCGTCGAACACAATCTGCCAATACCATTTACCTGCAATTCGTCTTGGGTCGTAAGTCAAGCCAAATTAAAGTATAAAAAATCGAATAAGTAACAAAGTTGTAATTTACTAAGCTTTTTGCTTAGATGTGGCACGAGGCCGCAAGAATGGAGCATCAACTCGAACTCACGCGTGAAGGTTTGTTAGTCTAGCTTGAGTAACAGACTAAGTTATTTTATACACCTCATCAGCTGAGATGAGATGTTTTTTTTTTATCGTTTCAATAGTTGTTAGCGGATTCAAAGAAAGAAAGAAAAATAGGAAGAAGAAGAAGGAAAGAAAGGAAGGATGAAGGAAGAAAAAAGAAAGAACAAAAAAAGAAGGAAGAACAAAGAAAGAAAGAAATATAAACTTACTATCTATCTATCTTTCTTTCTTTCTTTCTTTCTATTTTGCTAGAGTAGATCTTGTACAAAGAAAGAAAGAAAAAAGAAAGAAAGAAACCTAACTACACCGTCTCTCTCTCTTTCTCTCTCTCTCTCTCTCTCTCTCTCTCTCTCTCTCTCCACAGTATCATCTCTTGCAAACGAAATTCAGTAATCAAACATAGAAATCTGGTTGAGTCGATGACTGCACGCATTTTCTCAAAAGAAGAATGCTTTCATTAAAGGAAAGCCAAAGACTGATTTGTCAGTCTTGAGCTGATAAAATCTGAGATAACCACGAATGTGAATTGATGGATCGCAAATTGACCTACTGTTTCTAGCGTTCAACTCGAAAACTAAGCGAAAAAATGCGAAAAGTACATTGAATTAAAACCTGTTTTAACGATAAAAACTCTTGCGTGACTTGCTTTACAAAACAAAATTTGAAATGCAAAGAGAAACGTTAACATACACACTTCTGCTAAATTGTCTTCCGATAACATACTCAGTATTATACACCAAACGTCTTCAGTATAAGTAGTCGGATTGCTATTGTAAATGCACTATTAGTACGATCTCTTCTTCTTCTTCTTCTTCTTCTTCTTCTTCTTCTTCTTCTTCTTCTTCTTTGTAAGTTTTTCTTTTCAGCGTATTCTGTTGGTCTTTCACCGGAGTTTGAGTGACAACAACTCTCCTCAAGTCTCCAGAACTCTTCTCAGTATTCTGGCCGATCTCAATAATGCTGTAGTTTGAATAATCTCCACTCGTCCTGTTATTTCCAAGTCTTCTAGTCCTTGTACCAGTCCTTTAGTGACAATACCAAGAGCACCAATTACAATTGGTATAACTGTCAGTTTCATATTCCACAGTTTTTTCAATGCCCTAGCAAGGTTCAGGTACTTATCCTTCTTTTCACGTTCTTTCAAGTTTACTCTGTGGTCATCCGGGACAGCAAAGTCCACAATTCTGCAAGTTCTCTTTTTTGTTGATTATGATAAGGTCCGGTTGTCTGGCCGATATTAGGTGATCCGTTTGTATATGAAAATCCTAATTACTATTATTAATAGTAGTAGTACTTATTATCATGCTACATTTTGCCATTTCTCAGAGCTTTATTTTAAAAAAAAAATTATGGCAGTTTTTAAGATGTCAAGCCCAATGGCAACGTCATTGTCAGAAGGTTGGCTCGTAATTGTTTTTGCTTATTATTGATATCCTTTGAGAAATGTTTCATCAGTCGCAGATCTTATTTTACAAACACTATGGCAAAAAAAGAAAGAAAAAAGAAAATGAATGTAAATTGAGTAGGGAAAAATCTGGTCTCAAACTGAAATGAAACCGTTAAAATTTTTGTGTGTTTGTGTGTGTGTGTGTGTGTGTGTGTGCGTGTGTGTGTGCGCGTGTGTGTGTGTGGTGCACCATCAATTCGATATGATTACGGCTGTAAGAAATGAAATTTGCAGTAACTTTTCTAATGTTTTGTCTGTGTGTTGGGGTGTCCCCATGGTGTAGTGGCTAACGTTCTGGACTGCGACATTGTAGTAAGTTTTTGTTCGACTTTCTTCATAAGATTAGGCAGTCAAAAATATATTTAGCACACCCACAGAGAGAGAGAGAGAGAGAGGGGGAGAGAGAAAGAGAGAGAGAGAGTACTGTCGTAAAAGAATAGCTTTGATATCAAATAACTCACGGAGGTTGATATACTATTAAATAAAGAAACTAAACCAAAAACACACGCACATACACGTACGCACACACAAACGGACTCATAATGTACATATTGTTGCCTCATTAGAACTTTAACAAAATGCCTGGAGAAAAATCTAGATGGGAATTAAACAAAGATGCTACATGTTGCTTGGAACAAATCCAGGAAGCAGCACCCCACAAAACAGCAGATGCACGCCCACTTACCTCCCATATCACAAATTATCCAACTAAGACGATCAAGACATGCCGGGCGCTGCTGAAAAAGTAACGACGAAATCATAAGCGACGTCTTCCTATGGACTCCTACACACGGACACACTAGTGGTGGCCAACCAGCAAAAACTTACATTCATCAGCTCTGTGCGGACTCTGGATGCCGTCTAGATGACTTAACGAGAATGATCACTAGAGAATCAAGGGAATCCATCCAGTCAGCATGCTTTGATGATAATGATGATATATGTGTGTGATAAACAATCTGCTAAGCGCGTTTCCTGAGCTTTTGAACAGTACTACTTTGGTTTACAAACTTTGTCAGATCAGTTTTTGAGTGTCGTGAATTTTTTTGCTCTCCTCTGGTTTACAAACTTTGTCAGATCAGTTTTTGGGTATCGTAATTTTTTTTGCTCTACTCTGGTTTACAAACTTTGTCAGATCAGTTTTTGGGTATCGTAATTTTTTTTGCTCTCCTCTGGTTTACAAACTTTGTCAGATCAGTTTTTGGGTATCGTAATTTTTTTTGCTCTACTCTGGTTTACAAACTTTGTCAGATCAGTTTTTAAGTGTCGTGAGTTTGATCTACATTGAATATTCTACTTTTGAATCGGTGTCAGGCTGAAGTAAACTTGGTAAATAACCAACTGAAAGTCTAAAAAAAGACATAATGTACGCATTTATGTGCGTGTGGATATGTGTCCGTATGTATTTAACCAACTCCTTCGCTACGGACAGGCTGTAACACAAGGTTAATTTTAATACAGAATAAAGCTGATCTGAATTCAGAGATTCTCTTCTTACCAAAGACCTTGTCTGCTCTACAATTTATCCATAATTAAGAGAGAGAGAGAGAGAACAGAAACGATATGCAAAGAGCCTCGTCCTGGATGCGAACTTGGGTCGATGTTTCAATTTCCTTCGACAATAACCATTACCCTAAGCGTTTCTTTGTGTGTGTGCAGTGGCGTAACGGTTGTAGGTACAAAAATTTGTGTCGGCTAAGCCGAGTTCAAATTTAGCCTGAGACTGCTTTTACTCCATTTTAATGGACCTGGGAAACCCCCATCTTCTCCCCAAGTTATGTCTAAACAAATGGGTTACGCTAAGCTCGCTAGCCTTGGTTGGATAACAAGTTCAAAAGAAGAACTGCAATTCTTCTGGAGGATTACTTTTCATGTCTTACAGATCTCCGGGAAGGCTTGAGTCCTATAATTGAGTGAGAAGAAAGATTATCATGATTAGGATATATATATATATATATATATATATATACTACTAGTCCAGAGTATTTGGCCACCCTCAAAAAGTTTTCTTTAAAATCCTAAGCACCATAATGGTTTTATCTATTATATTAAATGCAAGTCTTGTTTTGGGTGGGGTCTTACCCCTCTGCAGAGATGCAGTCGTTGTAGTCTACAGCTCCAGCCGACTGGGTTACAATGGTATTATTCATCATACTAAATAAAAGTCTTCCTAAGCCACATTAAATACAAATTGAACCAAAAAACTAAAAACAATTCTTAAACTTTTCATTCATCAAAATGACTCCCTATAACCGCTATCACTGCTACACAGATTCTTGGCATTGTTTTCCACCAACGACTGGAGGTAGACTGAAGATAGTTCTGCCTAGCTTTCCTGCAAGAGTTGCCAGAGGTGAGCTGTACTTGTGGGTTGGCAAGCTCTGACTTTTCAGTTAAGTTAATCCCGCACCAGTTCAATGGGATTTAAGTCTGCTGATTGCACCGGTCAAGACATCAGTTGAAGGACGTGTTCCTCTTTGCTTTTAATGTAACCTTGGCACAGTTTACTGGTATGCTTTGGGTCATTATCTTGCATGAGTACAATTCCTTGACTGACGAGCTGCTTTCAAAATGGAATAGCGTGATGCTGCAGTATGCTGTAATAGCCAGTCTGATTCAATATGCCCTTCACTTGGTGCAAACCCCAACTTTGCAATTAGCAACAGACACCCCGCCCCCAAACACACACTCCACCATGACTTACGGTTTATATGATACAGAGGGTTGCAGCTCTTTCACCAACTCTTTATTGCTTATAGACTCTCCTATTTGACCCAAAGGTTTTGAACTTTGATTCGTCAGTCCACAAGACTTTTCCCATTGCTCTGTTGTCCAGTTTTTGAGCGACTTTACTCACAAGAGCCTTTTGACATTGTTTTGCTTCCTCAACAGTGGTTTCTTAGTCAGCATTTCTGTCATATAGGCCAGCTTCACAGAGTCTTCTACTCACAGTGAATGTTGACATATTTTTCATGACACTGATTCAATTGAGCAGTGATATTTTCTGCAGTCAGCCTTCTGTCATGCAAGCTGGTGACTGAGGAAATTGTCTTCTGCATAGGTAAAATTGGTAGTATCTATCAAGCAGTAATTCAACACAATATAGTTTAACATGAGTTCAAGTGATGATAAAATGTAACTTTTGGAAAACATTTTATTCATGCTCAGTGCTAATGAAGAAAAACGCCTTCAAATCAATTTTCCAAAAGATATCTGGTTATAATAAAGGTCAAAGTTTCTGAGGAAGACTTGTATTTAGTATAATAAATAAAAACATTGTGATGCTTGTTTCATTAAAAATAACACTTTTAGGATAAGAAATGAATTTTTTAAGGGTTTCCAAATACTTTTGACAGGTAGTATATATATATATATATATAAGCTGTAATGGTTATCGTCGGAGGAAACGGACACCGTTAACCGCGTTCAAATACTAAACGAAGATCTAACTATTTTATCTCCAGCAATTGGTAAAATAGTAGGGTAGACTGGTACTTTAGCCTTGGTATGGCAACTGATACAGGAGAATGAAAACTCTGAATTCAGACCTCTTTAACTCCTCTTAAAAATTGGCCTTCTATCATATCCTCCTCGTGCGGAGTATTTGGGTATATATATATATATATATATATATAAAACTCATTATTTCTCACTATATATGTATAATATCAAGCCGGAAAAAAATTAGAAAAGCAAGTGAAAAGAAAGAAGGAATCAAAAAGAATAAAGTGTTACGCGAAAAAAGCTTGTCAGAAATATTTTGGTTCTGGTTTGGTTTATTTGATTAACGGCAAATCAACTCCTTATGGGTTATCTAATGTTGAAATTTGATTCATTTATGAATCTCTGATTGCAATCATAACTTTATTTTTCATTGTAAAGTAAGTAAAGTTAGCGACCATAGTCGAGGGTGACCCGAAGGCTCCCTTTTCGATAGCTACTACACCAAGGTGTAGGGGAGGGCGCTACTCCATTCCCAGGATTGCTCCACTTTACCCTTGAACCGTACCTTATAATGCTGAGTGTTAAGCAAGGTGGTATCAAGTACCATTTTTAAAGTCTTTGGTATGACTCGACCTGGGATCGAACCCAGGTCTCCCGGGCCATTGGCGAACACTCTAACCGCTGGGCCAATATAATTATTTGTTTGGTTTCTTTGTTTAACGGCATATCAACCTTCACGGGTAATTTAATACCAAAGCCATCCTTGTAGAAGAATAGTAGTGGTACAATTCATTCAATAGCTGAGTTCATGCCTTTCCCAAGGGTATCACTCTGAAAGTGAATGCAGTAATGCGACTGGAGTTCGATCTCACTTTCTACACTGTTTCAGTCTAGCTCGTTAACCACTACGCCGCAGTGACTTTCCTTCTCATTTGTTTCCACACATTACATTACGTAAAGTATTCCGGTGTAATATTAATAATTTATACACAAATATATGATTTAAAGTAATTATTTCTATTTAATAATTATTTGTTTGTATACAATGACATGGTTTCAAGTTATTACTAATAATAATCCTTAGTAAACTATTATAGCTTCAAGTAACTATTCTTAATACAAGTAATTTAAACATGATTATATGGTATCAAGTATTCCTATTTTATATGAATAAACAAACATATCTATTTGACCCATAAATAGAACCTTAACTGGTTTTAAATATTCCTATCTAATGCTAATTTATACACAATTATATGGTTTTAAGTAATTATTTCTTTTTAATAATTATTTGTTTGCATAGTTATATGGTTTCAAGTAACTAATAATAATAATCCTTAGTAAATAATAATAGCCTCAAGTAACTATTTTTGATAAAGATAATTTAAAGATATAGCACCCATCCTTCCTATCTAAGAATTTGCAAAAAGATCAATTTGAGCCTTTGAAAAAATTATAACCTCAAGTAACTATTCTTGATACAAATAATTAGCCCTCAGTTATCTTTGAGCAGATCTATTTGACTTAAAGATGAGGCAATAACAAATGCTTCCACTCCAGGTCAGAGTGAAGCTGAAAGTAATGCTAATTAAGGGTACACTGCAGTCCCCAAAATTGAATCTCTATACTGGATGCAATTTAATGTCCATATCCAGGACACCTGATATTTCTTGGGGGGATGGGGCAAGAGCCTTCCCTCTCAGCAGGGCTTACAAGGGTCTTCTCTCTCTGCAAGGGTTATAGTTAGTATATTCAAAGCCTCGCCAGCAGGGCTGATGAATCTTGGCGGAAAGGCATTTAAAAAGTAGAAATACTTTTGGGACACCGTTATACGTTTATGGCATATCAACCATTGTAGGTTATTTAATGCTAGATCCTCTTTACACATATATATTAAATATATAGGATTTGGTTGGATTGGGTTTTATGGCATACCAACCATTGTACGTTATTTAATGCCAAATCCTATATATACATATATATTAGATATATATGATTTGTAAACACATTTGTTGATAACATTTTTTAAACGAGCCCGAGCTAATTTTTTTGCACACAGTTAAATGGTTTCAAGTATTGCTATGAAACAGTAACAATTTGGCATCAGTTATTTATTTGCACACATACACATATAATTTGTAAGCGAATACTTTGTAGGTAATTTCATTTTTAGATGAGTTAGAACTAATTTGTTAGCATCGCTATTGTTTCTACAATGTTAAATGTTTCAATCATTGGTATCTAACACTCAAAATTCTATTCAATATTAATCATTTGTTTGCAGACAGTCAAATGGTTTCAAGTATTGCTATGTATTACCAACAATTCAATTAAACATCTGTTATTTGTTTACATACATATAAATGATCAAATAATTCTGCTTCTAATAAATCAATGTAGCAGAAGTCATTTGTTTGCACTCTGGAGGTGCCCGTGGTGTAATGGTTATCGTCGTAGGAAATGGACACGGCGACACGAGTTCAAATCCTGGACGAGACTGATTGCATTTCACATAGCACTAATTCCCTTGGGAAAGGTATGAATCTAGTTATTCTCCCTCTAGCTATGGGTAAATAGTAGGACAGATTGTGTTCTTCAGCCTTGGTGAAGCAACTAGTCTAGGAGAAGGAAAAGTCTGAATTGAAACCTGTTAAACTCCGCTTAAAAATTGACCTTGTGTCATATCCTGCCCGAACGGAGGGGTTGGTAAATAGGATTTGTTTGCACTCTGTTTAAATGTAAAACAGTTCTATCTGACCCATAGATAGGACCCTATCAGGTGCTACCACTCTGGGTCAGAATGGACAAAGAAGCAATGGCAAAGAAGGGGTGTTCTGCACTACCTAAAGTTCCAGCATTATTGCAGCCCCTCCATCAGAGTGTTTAGTGCCATATCCAGGACATTCTTTGGCGGTAGAGGGGTCTTATCCCTCTGCAGAGATGCAGTCGGTGTATTCTACAATCCCAGCCAACTGGGATAAAGACATTTTGAGATTTCAAACATTTAAAAGACAAAGCAAAGCACCGCACAAAAGTCAGTCTTTCGTACATTTTTTTCAATCCTTGCATTTCTTGATGTATATGATTAAATGCGCCGCCCATCTAGACAGTTGCTGCGCCTGAGTTTATAAAGCCATCAAATGCTGAGATGCTTTTTCTGTTATTCAATTCTCTTTAAACTTTTGTCGCTTCGTAGCGTCGCTTTTTGCAAAGCGCTTTTTTTTTTCTTTTTTTTTCTTTCTTTTTTCTCAAAAAGACGTATCGGTGACAGACAAAATACTTAGGTTTTTCTTTTCCTTTCCTTTTTTTTATCAGAAGAATCGATAAATTATGACAGCAGGAGTGACAGAAATACACATACACATAGACGTACACACACGCACCAACCGATACACAAACACACACTCAAACATATATATACATATGTACACACACACACACACAAACACACACTCAAACATACGTATACACACAGAGATACGCACACACCCACACACAACCCACACACACATACATACATACATACATACATACATATATACACTTACCCCCCCCAAAAAAAAAGAAAAAGAAAAATATAAAAAGGACCCAGTTGTCGGCAGAGAATGGAAAAAGTTTAAGGTGAGAGTTATTGAGATTAATGTATGGAACATATGATAGCCTTAGTGCGCATTAGGGTAAATTGAGATTGATGGGTAGCGCATGCAAACGGGCACTCACTCACTAAGAGACGCTCACTCACGCACACACTGTCACACTCATTGGCTAAGAGACGCTCACTCACGCACACACCGTCCCACTCATTGACTAAGAGACGCTCACTCACGCACACACTGTCACACTCATTGGCTAAGAGACGCTCACTCACGCACACACTGTCACACTCATTGGCTAAGAGACGCTCACTCACGCACACACTGTCACACTCATTGGCTAAGAGACGCTCACTCACGCACACACTGTCACACTCATTGGCTAAGAGACGCTCACTCACGCACACACTGTCACACTCATTGGCGAAGAGACGCTCACTCACGCACACACTGTCACACTCATTGGCTAAGAGACGCTCACTCACGCACACACTGTCACACTCATTGGCTAAGAGACGCTCACTCACGCACACACTGTCACACTCATT
>OY757921.1:38806583-38809083 GCA_963585895.1 Sepioteuthis lessoniana | reverse complement strand
GTAGACATAATAGCTTGACTGGAGTTCAAACTTGCTTACTATGATATCGCAGTCTCGTACATTAACCCCTACACCACAGGGACACCACCCGTATAAGTATGTTAAAATACTTACAAGTTCTATTATTTCAACAATTTTATACATATATCTTGTAAAAGAGAAACAGATGTTACAATATGTATTTACCCAACCCCTCCGGGTGCGAATCAAGGTTCATTTCTAAGCGGAGTACAGCTGGTCTGAATTCTTCCAGAACGACTGCTATATCAAAGTTAAAGGGCACATTCTATTAATTCATAGGTGTGTGATGGCGGAATGCGATGGACTTGTGCTTTTCCCAGGGTTAATAGAGCGAACTGGAACATAAACACCCTCGTCAAGGATTTGAACTCAAGTCACCGAGTTTATTGTTTAGGAAGATGACAATTACGCCATGTATACCTCCTAAGAGATGTTAGAATAGGATCCCAACCTGAAGGTCAAGTAGGTGCGTTTTGAACCTAGCCAGAAGTGCTAAGAAGATACACTTTGATATGAAACAGAGGTGCTGATCCATACATAAATAATCCCAGGAACTATTTTATTATATATATATATATATATATATAACATGTTAACCCCCTCTGCCCACGCCTATGAATGAAATAATTTGTAATTTTATTTCCACCTTATTTTTATTTTTATTTTATTTTTTATTTTCATTTTTTTTTTTTTTGTTTATTTTACTTTTTTATTTTTTTATTTTTTAGAATCCTTTATTTTATCTTCTGAATACGAACTGTAACACCACATTCGCTACTCTGCGACGAGATAGAAGCATGTAAATAGTCATCTGACGAGACGGAGAGTATAATAATATTCTCCGCTGAAATAAACTTATTATGACGACTTAACCGAGTTTGAGTCTCCATTAAATTGTACTATATATATATATATATATATATATATATATATATATATATATAATCCTTATGAATTACTGAACCAAAGATCGGAGATTCTTAATGTTTGTAGGTTTAAAAAAAACTGGTTACTTGCCAAATAAAATGTGGGTTTTTTTAATGCTCATTTTTTACTTTTTCTGGTGGCCGTTTTATCAATAAAATGTCGTTTTGGCCAACCCTCTTTTGTCCGAACTATCCTGATGATCCGGTTGGTGAAACCGAGGTAGAATACTTCTGGCTCTTTAGGTATTCTAACTTCGCTCTACTTAATGTATCGAATCCTTTTACCTTTCAGCTTAGATAACTCCGTCGGTGTTTTTTCTTTTGACTTGGCATTGTGGTGATGGTTGATTATTTTCAAACAGTACGAATGTTTTTAGTCTTTTCTTTTTTTATTGACCCTGACCCCCAGATATCAGTTTGTGTAATTTGTTTTTATTTACAAATTGTATCCACTGGGTTTTTTTCACACCGCCAAAGATATAGTATCGGTATATATATATATATATGTGTGTGTGTGTGTGTGTGTGTGTGTGTGTGTGTGTGTGCGGCTATTTATCTGTCCATTGTATATGTATGTGTATCGGTTATGTAAAATTGTGTCGTCAAAATAATTTTAGTTTACATCTATGAGTCACCATTCTTGAGATGACATTTTTTTTCTAACAAAATGCTTCCTATATATATTAGACAACGGTTTCTCTTTAATGCGAATGTCTCATTATATATTCATCTTTAAAAATCAAATATACTTTCTTAATCATTTTCACTCTGTTTTTTTTTTGTGACCTTTATAAGTTGGCGTTTTATTTAGTTTTTTTTTTTTTTTTGCTTGCAGCTTTGAAAATGATTAAATAGTTTATGTTGCTCAAATGAAGGAATTCTGTCCTGAGACTAATAATGGGATTCGACATTATATTCCAACTTAGATTCATAAAAGAGAATAATCGAATACTTATCTTTTAAGCATTTAAGTAGATATCGACTTTTGAATTATTAAAATAAATGTTCATGTTTCTATTATTCAAACAAAGGATTATTTTAAAGGTATTTTTTGTAAATGTTCATTTTTTTAAAAGTGTTTAAGTAAATCTTTATTTTTTCAATAGATTCAAATGTTTATTTTTGTGAGTATTTTAAGCTTTTATGTAATTTTCTCTAGAATCTAAGAAAATACTGATCTTTTATATTAAGCCCATTGGCTTAGTGGTGGAGTGCTCGCCAATGGCCCGGAAGATCGGGGTTCAATCTCAGGTCGAATCATACCACAGACTTAGAAAGTGTTACTTGACACCTCCTTGCTTAACACTCAGCATTATAAGGTACGTTTCAACGGTAAAATAGAGCAATCCAGGGAAAGGAGTAGCGCCTTCCCCTACACCTCGGTGTAGTAGCTATTGAAAAGGGAGCTTTCGGGTAGCCCTCTACTACGGTCGCCAACTTTACTTTTACTTTTTTATATTAAAGCAAATGATCATAATAAAATATTTAAGCAAATATATCTTAACTAACCGGCTCATTGGTCTAGCAGGTAGAGTGTTCACGAATGATCCGGG
>OY757921.1:38799083-38801583 GCA_963585895.1 Sepioteuthis lessoniana | reverse complement strand
CATATATATATATATATGTGTGTGTGTGTGTGTGTGTGTGTGTGTGTGTGTGTGTGAGGAGCAAAGAATCCATGTGTATTTATATATATATATATATATGTATGCAACACATCCATTGCAAGCTTTACATTTTCCTCTAAGAGTAATAATTTTGTGTAATACAAAATTAATTATTGATAATTTTCACCATCCTTTTTTGCACCTTTATTCTTTAGAATTTCCTTTTTCATTATTTATTAGGATAATTGTTACTAGCGATATTATTTAGGCAGTATAAGTAAAGAAAACACCAGCTGGTTTAGCGAGAAAAGACGCAAGTAAAAGCAATGAATTTAGTAGATTCCCTATCGCCTTTGTGTAGGTGGCATAACATAAGACTGGGTGGGTGAAAGATAAGACAGTTAAAGAAAAGTAGAAATATTTTTGCTTGCGTTTTCGCCATGGTCAAAAAGGCCGTGGCTTTAGTCTTCCCTTTTTTTTGTTTCCCTTCAAGCTGGGTGCATGAAAAAGAGAGACAAGACATAAAAGTGAGTGGGTGAAAGAGAGACAGTCACAAAAAGCAAAAATATTTTTGCTTGCATTATAGTCATGGTTAGAAAAGGCCGTGGCTTTAGTCTTCCGTTTTATTATTCCCTTCAAGCTGAGTGCATGAAAAAGAGATAGAACTATAAGGTGGATTCACAAAGAGAAGGCATCTGAAAAGCAGAAATTCTTTTGCTTACGTTCTAGCTGTATTGAGTCAATAATCACTCTCTACTGAAATGATAAAGTTTTCATTGCCTCGTGCGACTGAAATCAAAGATTTGGCCATTCAAAGGACTTTTACTCGGGCTGATTTAGACGAAATATTTGTATTTTTCGGTCCTGAATAATATTTTGGATGAAGTTGTTGTACGTAGAGCAAAGATTTTAAACAATGGGAAAGTTCAGATTGGTTGAATTGTTAAATCCGAAACTTTTTCACGCTTACAAAAAAAAAACGTTTTTGATGGAAGCATTTTCAACTTCAGATGTATATAAAACATATTGGATTTGGATGGATTGAAATGCGAGCTGAAATCAGTTTATGCTGCAGATTTTGCAAAGCAAGCATCTAACAAGTCGCAGAGATAATATGGAAACTTGAACTAAACCAAGCTCTGGTAGAAGTAACCAAATTACTACATCTTATTCGGACCATACCGGCCACTTCTGCTTCCTGAGAATTTCCAGACAGAAACTAAAGTTCTGTCTTTTTTCTAGTCACTGGATAATCAAAAATCTTTAGTACAAGTAATGAACACCAGGAGGATTTAAAAGTTTATCCCTTGACAATCTTTAATCAATTTAAACCTAAGTTATTCAATCAATCTTACAGTTCCAAAAATCATAAAAAAGAAAACATTTTTTTAATATTCCTACTTCAATCCCATAATAGCTGTTATAATTCATGAACGAAATTGCACCATTTGCTAAGGAATCTATGAACTGTAAGAAAAGTTACAGAAATGGATAGTTCATTTTTTGGTTTCTTTGTTTAATGGTATATCAACCCTGCAGAGATGTAAGACTCCCTCAACGAGTGTCCTGGTAATGACACAAAACAAGGTTCCAGTAAAGCTGGAGATTTGGGGAACGCAGAATACCCTTTCATTTCCATCCCTCCGAGGTCCACTCTGACCCGGAGTGGTAGCATCTGATAGGGTCATATCTGTGGCTCAAATAAAACTAAACTGTGTACTTATGCTAAACTGAATTGTTTGAGATAGAACTGTTTTTGACATTGAAACTGCGTAGCGTACTTATGCTAAGCGGAACTGTTTGAAAAAAAAAGACTTTTTAAATAGAACCAAACTGTGCCCTTATGCTAAACTGAATTGTTTGAAATAGAACTGTTTTGACATTTAATTGAACTGTTTTGACATTCAACTGTTTGTAAACAAAATCTATACTAAACTGAATTGCTTGAAATTTAATTAGGCGTTAAATGACATGAAAAGGGTTGATATGCTGCAAAACAAAACAACGAACCAACTTTTTAAATACCAAAACCATCTTTGTTGAAGAACAGTAACAGTATTATTTAGCTTATAGCTAGAGGGATAAGAGGTTTCATGCCTCTCCCATGGGTATTAATCCAGAAGTGAACGGAAATGCATAACTAGAGTTCCAACTCTCTTACTATGATTATACAATCCAGCTTGTTAACCAATACATTATGAGGACTTCTCCCCATGAATAGTCAGATTCTGCCACCGAAAATAAGTTATGAGCGTCCCACAATGAAAGAACTCATGTCAGAAATGCTCCTGTTGACTTACTTACTAAAGCGTGTAAATAATTATATGAGGTGTTCGCACAGTTAAAAGGGATTAAGTAATTTGGTTTTCATTTCCATGAATAAAGACCTTTTCAAGAAGACAAAAATAAAGTTTTGTACTCATACTTTTTACAACAAAGTGATCGATGAATTTGCCAAAAATAAATAAATAAAATAGAATAAAATAAAATAAATAAATAA
>OY757921.1:38784083-38794083 GCA_963585895.1 Sepioteuthis lessoniana | reverse complement strand
TAACCCAATACATCCGACATACGCAGGATGTGGAACAAAGTAAATTTTTAAGCAGAGTACAGCCGGTTTCAGTTCACGATTTCCCTTGTCTTAGCCTGGTTGCCTAACCAAGCTTAAAGTACTCAATATGTATTACTGTTTACCCATAGCCTGGAGGAAGAGATGATTCGTGCCTTTCTCAAGGATTTGAACTCGGGTCTCCGATTCGATTTCCTGCGATGGTAACTGACGCTACACTTCCTTGTAAGAAGTAAGAAAGTCAGAGAAATAAAATGTTACATGTGATAAGCTTTGAGCAAAGGTCTTTGAAAGGGGAATCCTTTGCTTTGGTTTATTTGTTTTACGGCACATCAACTTCTTTAGGATAGTGAATTGTATAAATATTCTAGATTTAATTATTTTTATTTTTTCTACATAAATCCTGAAAAAGAAGAACAGACGATCGAGTAGTTGTTTACTAATCTTTGCTTTGTTGTTGTACAGGGCAACTGATAATGAAGTTTGGTTGGTTTGGTTTTATGGCATATCAAATTTTGTAGGTTATTTAATGACAAATCTATTTTTATACATATAAAGTTGTTGGCGACCGTAGTTGAGGGTATCCAGAAGGCTCCCTTTTCAATAGCTACTACACCGAGGTGCAAGGAAGGGCGCTACTCCTTTTTCCTGGATTGCTCCACTTTACCCTTGATTAGTATTTTATATTGCTGAGTGTTTATCAAGTACCATTTTAAAAGTCTTTGGTATGACTTGACCTAGGATTGAACCCAGGTCTCCCGAACCATTGGCGAACACTCTACCCACTCAGCCAATGAGCCGGTGATCTGTTTAAATGTTAAAAACAGTTCTATTTCAAACAATTCAGTTTAACATGAATACGTAGTTTCAATGTCAAAATAATTCTATTTCAAACAATTTCAGTTTAGCATAAATATGCCGTTTAAATATCAAAAACAGTTCTATTTCAAACAATTCAGTTTAGCATAAATATGCTGTTTAAATGTCAAAACAGTTCTATTTCAAACAATTCAGTTTAACATAAGTACACAGTTTTGTTCTATTTAACCCATTGATGGGACCCTATCAGGTCCTACCACTCCGGGCCAGAGTGGACCTGGGAGCGATGGCAATAAAGGGGTACTTCGCATTTCCGAACACTCCAGCATTACTGAAGCCTCAGCATCAGATTGTTTAGTGTCGTATCTTGGACACTCGTTTGGGAAGTCTTAACCCTCTGCAGAGATGCAGTCGGTGTATTCTGCAACCAAATTGGCCAGATAAAATATGTATTTTTAAGCAGAGTATAACCCAAACAACCAAGTCTATGATTTGAACTTGCATCGTCGTTTCCATTTCCAACGACGATAACCATTACGCTAAGAGCTCATCTTATACTTTTGAGAAGTAGTACTCTACTGGCTAGCACACTTTAGCAGATCTGTTTAAGGGTGTCGTGAGTGTGAGTGTGATCCACACTGGGTGCCCCTCTTCTGTGACCTTATGTCAAGCTTAAATAAACTTGGTAAATCTGAGAGCGTTTTAATGTTGTTGTTAGTTGTTAGTTGTGTGTGCGTGTGTGTGTGTGTGTGTGTGTGTGTGTGTGTACGAAATGATTTTTTTTTAATGCTTCGGAGGGACAACCGAAAGTTTTTCAATAATGAACGCAAGGAAAACGACTATCTTTAAGGAGCGGGTTGAAGTAAAAGTGAGCTTTGTTCGGCAGGACGAAAAACCTTTGGGAAGGCAGAGGTGCTGGTCACATCACGAAAACTAGCACACATAAATAAACAAACAAAAAAAGCAAGAAAGAGAAAGGAATATAAAAAAAAATATCCTAATAAAAAAATAAAAAAAGGTACATGGAAGCAAACACTAAAAGGGAGGGCAATTTCTCAGAAAAACTCAAAGCGCTTTTTTTTCTGAAATCCAACCGGTCCCAGTACCACAGTCAAGCGACTGACATCTCGTCTGTTACTTGCTAGACACGACGTTCTCTGAATTCCCGGCGTACCACAGCCCATGCATGCGGCTAAGATTGAGGGACAGGAATGCGGGCGATGTGCCGATCGTCCAATCAGCGTCGTTGGCGCGCAGCGCACCTCTGACGTCACTTCCTGCCGTATAGCAAAGCGGCCTGGGAATGGAATGAGAAGAACGCTGTTCTTTAGGCAATGCAGGTTTACTTTTCATTAGCTTTGATGAAGTCGACGAAGGCAAATCAAAAACAGAAGCTAGCTTGCAAATAACGCTGAACTTTCTTTTGTTTTATATTCACGTTTTCTTTCTCTCTCTCTCTCTCTCTCTCTCTCTCTCTCTCTCTCTCTCTTCTCATCTTTTTTTTCCAAAAAGGAGAGAAAAAAGTCACGGGTAGGGGGTACATAAGAGAAGTAAAACAAAAGCTGTTGTATCAAAAGGAAAATACAATAAAGAAGAAAAAAAGACAAGAAAGATTATAATGTTTTATTAGAAAGTGAAGAAGAAAAGAGATAGAAAGAGAAAGGAGGTGGAAGAAAGTGTAGGGTAAGGAGAACGGGTGTGAGTTAGATTTAGTGAAAGGTTGTGGGATGGTTGGGAGGTGAGGTCAGATCAGTGTTGAGAAAATGGCAGCAGAAAATAGGTTTTTAAATAGAGAAAAAAGAAAAAATGTAAAAGGTTGAAGTGTATGTGTGGGGGAAGGGTGGATGAAAAGTGGGAAAGTGATTTTTGGCGCGAAAGACAAAAAGTCTAAAATAAAAAGAAATAAGAGATAAAGAAAGAAATAAATGGGTTAAAGAAAAAGATAGGAACAAAGAGGCATTATTCAAAGAAAAAAATTGAGAATGAGAACGGGAAAAATAGACTAAAATTCAAAGAAAGAAAGGTACAAATGATTTATATCCGAATGAATAAAAATTATAAAGAGAGAAAACTAGGGAAGAAAAACAAAGACAGAATCTTTAAAAAATAAATAAAAAGGAGTGGACTAAAAAAAGGAATTAGAGAAAGAAAAAGAACATATCTTCTAAACTGCTTTTAAAACGAATGAAAACTATATATATATATATATATATATATATATATATATATATATATAGATAGAGAGATATCGATGAAAAGCATTCGAAGAGCTCTTGATTTGATGATAATATTGGCGAGAAACTGACAGTCACCCAGCCCTGTTGATTGTGTTTACGCCATTCAGACTTAGATCTCTCTCTCTCTCTCTCGCACACACACACACACACACACACACACACACACACACACACACACACACACACACACACACACACACACTGCCTCTCATTTGAATGGGGGAAAAAAGCCGAAAAGAAAAACAACTAAAGAATGAAAGAAAGAACGAAGAAAGGCAACTGGAAAAAAGAAAGAAAAGAAAACAACTAAAGAAAGAAAGAAAGAGAGAGAGAGAGAGAGAGAGAGAGAGAGAGAGAGAGAGAAAAGATTTAAAGGACAGAGAAAAAGAGAGAAAAGTGCTGTTAAAAAGAAGAGTTGCGTGAAAGACTAAAGAATCGAGCCTAAAAAATGGCGTAATTTTCAATAGAAAAAATAAATAAATAAATAAAATAAATAGGCGCCAATTTCCGGCGACTGTTTCTGTCATGATCATCTTGAAAATCTATTTTTTTATCGGCAGAGAGAGAGAGAGAGAGAGAGAGAGAGAGAGAACAAAAACAATAATGGAATAAAAAGAATATGGGATTTGTTATTTGTTGGCTGTTACTTGATTTTTTTAGGTTACAAGAAAGACAGACAGATCGAGATTAAAGGCGTAATGAGACGATGAAAGACGGAAAACGATAAGGTTGAAGACATTTTTTTAAAAATCTCTGAAAGTTAAGAAATCTGCTTGATGGCTTAAATAGTTGCGTATCTGTCACTGGACCTTGAGTTCAGTATTAAAGTCCAGCTTAAAGCCAGGAGCTCGAATGCTGATTTTCAAGGCGGACAACTTCGCCTACATAAAAGTTTAACTTTACATAATCATCCTCTTGTAATTTTCTCAAATTTGGCATTTTGTCATACCAAGTGAAATTTAAGAAAAAAAAAAAAAGAACAATAGGAATGGTGTATAAAAAGATTTTTTCATTAAAAAATAAAATAAGGCCGAATAATGGATGGTGATCGTGATATATCACCGTCTTGCAAGGTCAAAGGAAAGGCCCTTAGTTGCTCATGCTTACAAACAGATGATTTAATCTTGAATATAATTGTTAGTGTTAGCAATTATTGAAACCATTTAACTGTGTAGAAACAATAGCAATACTAGTGTGCAAACAAATTAGTTCCAACTCATTTAAAAATGAAATTACTAACAAACTATTCACTTACAAATCATATATATATATATATATGCCCATTTAAATGTGTGAGAGCAAATAACTGATATCCAGTAACCCTCCATTGCCATTGCACCCAGATCCACTCTGGCCCAGAGTGGTAGCACCTGATAAGATCCTATCTATGGGTAAAAAAGAACTAAGAAAGAAACTACAATTAAAGACATCACAATTGAATGCACACATTCCATTGTATATGATGAACATCATAAAAGGTTGATGAATTTGTTAATTCAATGAATGACTTGGAATTATGTGCTTGGACATTGTTTGGTGGCAAAAACAAACTTTGGTAATCGCCGGGTCGAAAACTACAAGGAGTTAGTGGAAAAACTGTTGAAAAGTCTATAGGTATAGACGCTAATATGAGCATTTAGGCTCATTTTTTACATAGCAATACTTGAAACCATTTACATAGCAATACTTGAAACCATTTACATAGCAATACTTGAAACCATTTACATAGCAATACTTGAAACCATTTACATAGCAATACTTGAAACCATTTAACTGTGAGCAAACGCATGATTAATAGTAAATGGAATTTATTATTTTGGGTGTCTTATTATACTTAGGAACAATGAGACTACTAATAAGTCTACTAATAAACTTTTTGTTTCAGATTTGAATATAGTATATTATAACAACAATTAATCCTCGATCACAGTGCCTTGGACGAGAGCGGAAAACTATTTTGCGTCACTTCTTATTTGGAGACAAAATCATTCAAAACAATCTCAAAATAGATGCAATCCATTAATATGATAATGATTAATTACTGAGACAAGAAACTCAGAAAAGATTGCATGTCCTGGAAGCTGATATAATAACAAAAACTTTGATTTGATGTCTCTAGCTCAAAGGATGCATTTTTACAGGACGTATTCTAAATGACCGCCATTGCACTTGTCTCTGTAATAAATCTTTATCATATTAATGGGTTGCATCTATTTTGAGACACCCTGTATAAACAGGATTTGGCATTAAATAACCTACAATGGTTGATATGCCATAAAACCCGACCAAAACAATTAAAAAACTTGATATTTCTTGGGTTAGAATTCAACGTCTTCTATACTGGTTGCTTACAAAGGCTATAAAGCCCAGTCTGCCCTACTATTTTATCTATAGGCGTGAAAGGAAGGAAGCAGAAGAAATGGATTGATTTATTCTCCAAATGATTACAAACAATTTCGACCGAAATTTTAAAGTCAGCTTTTGATTTTTGATTCCATTTTCTGCGTCGAAAGAAATTTTGAGAAATATGTTTGATTTATTGATTGACTCATTAATTCATTCATAGACTGATTAATTTTAATGGCAATTCAATCCGTCTAGGATTATTTTATCCTAACAGGTACTGCCACTCCAGGTCAGAGAGGACATGAGAGTAATGGTAATGAAACACTCCCGACCAAGATCTCCGGAGCACGAGTCTCACCATCAGTTGCAGTTTAGTGCCATACTAAGGAGACCCATTTTTTTGGTTGTGGTAGGGAAGTGAAAGTCTTACCCTTCTGCTGAGGTTATGGTCTGTGCATTTTAAAACTCATCGACAAGGATGATATAAACTATTTAAAAACCACATCTTTTTCTCCTTTTATTGACAAAAAAATTCGAAAAAAAAAATGGACAAGGTTGTTAACAGTTTTAGAGCAGAACTTTTCTACATATGATAAAAAATGATTTTCAAACAGATTGATGGGACCTAAACAGATACTCCCACTCCGGGTCAGAGTAGATCTGGTTATAATGGCAATAAAAGAGGTATCTCATACTCGCTAGATTTTCAGATGCGGTTCCTTGTACCTTGGACACCCCTTTTGTAAGCAGTCTTACCTCTCCCCAGGGGATACAGTCAGAGAATTTTTAGCTCTGCCGAAAAGGCTATATAGAAAAATAAAAAGCAAGTGAAAACAAGACAAAATAGTAAAGAGAGAAGTTCTTTAATAAAATAAGACGAATGAAGAGATAAGCAAGAGGGCAAGAGGAAAAGAATAAAAATAAGCTGATAATACAACGAGAAAGAAAAAAAAAAAAATAAGGTGAGAAAAAGTTATCAGTGGCAAAAAAAGAATGACTAAAAAGCATTGGTGTTTATTTGAAAACGGCGTAACATACAAAAACCGAAATGAACCTTTGAGTTAGGACATGTGAAAATCAGAAAGAAAGATTAGTCAGTTGCGTTTTCTCTCTCTCTCTCTCTCTCTCTCTCTCTCTCTCTCTCTTTTCCCCCTTTCTGTGCGCATGCGCACGCGTTGTCTTTCGTCTTTTCTTCTCTTCTTGCCTTGCTCTCTTTCGCTTTCACACACACACACACACACTAAGATATGCATACACAAACAAGGATTTTCTTCTCTCTCTCTCTCTCTCTCTCTTTCTATCTCTCTCTCTCTCTCTCTCTCTCTCTCTCTCTCTCTCTGTGTTATGATTCAGTCGCGTGGTGTAATGGTTAAAGCGATGGACTGCGGAATCGTAGTAAGCAAGTTCGAATTCCAGTCGCGCTATTATGTTCACTTTCGGACAAATACCCTTGGGAAAGGTATGAACCCCCTTATCCTCCCACCTATCGGTTAAATAGTATGGCTTTGGCATTAAATAACCTACCAAGGTTGATATGCCATTAAACAAGGAAACCAATCAATCAATTCCCGATTGATTATTGAAAGTAGATTGCCCAGTCGGCCGGAGCTGTAAAATACATCAACTACATGCAGAGGTAAGACACCGCCCAACGAGTGTCCTAAACACTAAACAATCTGATAGTGAGGTTCCAGTAATGCTGGAGCTTTAGGGGAATGCGGAGTAACCTTTCATTGCCATTGCACCCAGATCCCCTCTGGCCCAGAAGATCTGTTAAGATCCTATCTATGGGTAAAAAAGAACTAAGAAAGAAACTACAATTGAATGCACCTATTCCATTGTATATGATGAACATCATAAAAGGTTGAAGAATTTGTTAATTCAATGAATGACTTGGAATTATGTGCTTGGACATCTTTTGGTGGTAAAAAAAAAATTGGTAATCGCCGGGAGTTAGTGGAAAAACTGTTGAAAAGTCTTTAGGACATAGGCGCTAATATGAACATTAAGATTCATTTTTTACATTGTCATCAAGATAAATTTCCAGATAATTGCACTGATGTGTGTTGTGAGCAAAGAGAAGGATTCCATCAGAATATCAAAACAATGGAAGAGTGCTACCAGGGACAAACAAATGATGGCTGACTACTGTTGGAATATCAAAAGGGACTTGAATAACATTAAACATGATAGACAATCAAGAAAAAGAAAATTTTTACCATGGTTCTTATGTTCCCGATGGTTTTATTTTTGCTGTTCATCTATTAAATAATTTGATGAAAATATTTGTTGGTCTTAGTATATTCGAATTGTGTTATTTTTAAATACTTAGGAGTGTTATTGCAAAAATATTATTTCTCAATAAGCAGACCAATATTTGTTGGTTTAAATATGAATTGAGAGATTTCTATGGTTTTACTTTGAGAAATATTGCCATCAGTCAATATCATATATACAGAAAACAAATGAAAAAAATACTTTTTTTTCCAAAACTGAGACATTTCTGTACATCAAAAATGGTAGCTACTTAAGAAAAAATAAAGTCATCTTCAGATTCATCATCCTTAAATTAGCTATAAAAAATGTTTTGTTCCTCGACACCATTTTAAAAATTCTTTTTTGTTGACCAGTGTACGAAGATCATTAAATAAGTTTCCAGACTTTTTTCGTATGGACACTTTTATTGATAGTACATATATGAAACTCTAGTCCCCTTTGAAGTAATCTCCACCGGCTGCAATGCACTTGTTGTACCGTTCCAACAACTTCTGGAAGGCCCCATGAAAGTCCTCTTGTGTGAGCGTGTCAATGACCTTCGGCACAGCCTCTTTCATCTCCTCAATTGTCTCATAACGACAGCTTGTGAGCTTAGGGAATAACAAAAAGTCACAGGGAGCAAGGTCTGGACTATAGGGAGGGTGAGGAACTGTCTTGATGCCCATGTTAGTTAAATAGTCTGTGACAAGGTTGGAGTTGTGGACTGGTGCATTGTCCTGGTGGAAATGCCACTGACCCGATTTGAAGAGTGCTGGCCTCTTCCGACGGAATGTCTTGCTAAACTCCCTTAAAACCTCAACATAGTAACCCTAACCCTTTGGCCAATCAACTCTGGTCTATTGACTTCTTTACTCCTCCCACACCTCTCATCATCCCTCACAGACTCCCTGCCTTCCTTGAATCTCTTATACCACTCAAAAACTGATGCTTGATTCATGCAAGATGGTCGAAAAGCAGTCTAAAGCATTCCATACGTTTCTGTGGCATTTTTTCCAACTTTAAAACAGAATTTTATTGCATATCGTTCTTCTAAAGTGTCCTCACGTCCAGATAGCATTTTTGAAATTCACCAGCTGTGACAATCAGGCTTTAGTAGGGTGTATTCCAATTGCTGCTGTAGCTGTTCATTTGAACCTGAAATCATAAAAATTGGTCAGTCATCTCATAAGATGTATAGCAATAAGATAGCGAATTTTCAAGTGTCTGTGACAATTTTAAATGCCTGTACAAAAAAGTCTGGAAACTTATTGAATGCACCACGTAATTTGAAAACAATTAATTGGTGTCAAGTATTTATATCCAATACTTATAATTTTAAAACAGATTTATTTGACCCAGAGATGGGACCCTAACCCGGATCAGAATGAACTTGTGAGTAATAGTAATGAAGGGACGACTCCATACTCCTCAGAAATGGAGTCTCATTACAAGTTCAAGTTTCAGCAGAGGTTGTTTTTTTTTAGAAAGGCATGAACTTTGTCAGATACCTCGAAAAAATGCAACATCACTGAAATGTCGCAATCATTGGGGGTGAGTGAATATTCGGGTAAACCACTCTCCTATATCTACTTTACCAGCTGAGACAGTAACAGAAAGAAAAGTTTAGGTGTGTGGCGTAACGATTATTGTCTTCGAAAATATACACAGCAAGCCGAGTGCAAATCCTGGACGATGCTGTTTCACTTTGTGCTAATGCCCTTAGGAAAGGCATGGATCCATTTCATAAATAGTAGGATAGACTGGGTTCTTTTGTTTTGTTACGGCAACTAATTCAATTGAAAGAGACCTCTGAATTAAAACCTGCAGTATTCCACTTTAAAATTCACCTTGTGTCACATCCAGTACGTGGCAGAAGGGTTGGGTAAATACAAACCTCACATGAGGCAATCAAAATCCTAGCCCTTCATCAGATCTCGAAGCACCATGCATAACTATTTCATGTCTGAATCAGGGAGCCAGCGGGGATCGAATTCAAAACTGGTTTGCGGCATGAATCCATTTATTCTCCCTTGGCTATAGGAAAGACTTGGCTTGGTACAACGAGTGGTCTTGGAGGAGAAAAAATGTGAATTCAAATCAGCACTACTCAACTCAAATTGGCCTTGTGTCACATCCTGCTCGTGGCGGAGGGGCTGAGTAAACACAAACATAAAGAAAAATTGTTACCCTATAGTCAATTTTAACAGGAATTTTGAAGATCAATACGGTTGCATGCCGATGTCGGGGTATGTGTGTGTGTGTGTGTGTGTGTGTGTGTGCGTGCGTGCGCGGGACTGTGTGTGCGCACACGCATTCATGGGCTT
>OY757921.1:38754083-38776583 GCA_963585895.1 Sepioteuthis lessoniana | reverse complement strand
AGTAATGCTGTAGTTTGGATGGCCTCCACTCCTCCTCCAGTCCCTTTAATAGTCCTTTAGTTACAGTACCGAATGCACCAATCACTATTGGTATAATCTTCACCTTCATGTTCCATAGTTTTTAAAATTCCCCTGCAAGGTCCAGGTACTTATCCTTCTTTTCGCTTTCTTTCAGTTTTATTTTGTGGTCAGCCGGGACAGCAAAATCTACAATTTTGCAAGTTTTATTATTATTATTATTATTATTATTATTATTATTATTATTATTAAGTTATATCTTTTGTTTCCGGTGTTGTAATGGCAAATACAAATATTGAGATTCTAGCAATTTTGATCCGTTTGTATGTTAAAGTCCCATAGGAGTTTATGCGTGTCATTTATTTTTAAACTATGTCTCTGTGCCACTGAAGCGACTTACAGAATTCGGGACATGAAGGGAACTGAATCAGTTCTGATCAAACCGATCTAAATTGACTTTTAAGCGTTTTAACTGTATCCATTGAAGTAAATAAAAGCCCAGAAGTGGGCGATCATCAATTATCAATTTAAAATGCATGCTAGAAGAGAACCCGACCACCACGCATCACAAATTTTCAGATGTAAGCTAGGATTATAAAAAGAAATTCCACGATATATAAAGCATTAGAAAAAATTTAAAACATATTTGAACAAAAACGAAATTACTTTTGATGCACGATGATAATGATGATAATAATTATAATAATTATAATAATTATTATTTCCTTTTGATTAATCATCAATATTCTATTACGTGAAACACTCAAACTTAATTTAAAAAAATATCAAAAACAACAACAACAAAAACAAAAAGCGCTTCGTCAGGGTCGGGGTCGGGGTCGGGGTGTAATGGTTAACAAACTCGTATTTCATTCAATTCAGCGAATTCGATCCTCACTGAATGCTATATATTTGAAGATACAATTACGATAAAAGAGGTGTCCTAAATAATAATAAAAGTGTCCTAAATAATAATAAAGTTTGTTTCAAGGGTGTAAAGATGTATGTACGTAGTTCCTATAGTTGAAGAGAATGGCTAAAATCGAAAAGAGTGGCTATTGTCTAAGAGTGTAGCTATTGCAATTCCAGTACTGCTGTAGAATTTTAGACAAGCGAGAGAACGTGATGGATACGGTTGGCTGGGAAGGGCACCTCTGGTGGTGTAACGGTTCGCAAGCTAGACTAGCAAACCTACACGAGTGAGTTCGAGTCTCATTGGGTGCCCCATTCATTCGGCCTTGTGCCACATCGAAGCAAAGAGCTTTGTAAATTATTACGGTTGGCTGGGATGGGCGTCGTCAAATGGAGAGCTGGTGTGCTAAGAATTAATTTCAAAACCAGATTCGCCTGTTGATTCGAATATGAAAAGCATGCATACCGGTGGAGGTGGGGCACTACTCAGTTTAGTCTTCCTCTCCTTAGCGTGACACACATTGGATCATTGAGCCGAATATGAGTAGGTAGTTACAATGCTATTAATATAATCATTAAAACCACAACAACGAACCTATCACAGCTGGAGATGAGAGATGAACGATATTTTACCAGAGCTTCTTATTTCGTGCACTTAAAGAAAGAGAGAGAGAGAGAGAGAGAGAGAGAGAGAGAGAGAGAGAGAGAGGTAGAGACAGTGATAAACAGACTAAAATAGAAAAAGAGAGATTTGGGAAGAAAGAAACAAAGAGACCAAATGTTGATATTAATTGCATCTGGGTGTAATTATTATAAATGATAGATGATTGTGACATAACTGAAGGAGGTGGAAGAGATAGTAAGTGTTGTCTGATTCGTATTCATTTCTTGACCTTTCGGTGAAAAATGCCAGGAGATTTAGTAAAAAAAAGAAGGACGTGATGTTTGTTTTTATTTTGTTTTTTGCAGGTAAATTGCGTCTCGTAAATTGCAGTAATTTGGTTTAAAACAAACTGATATTAGTCGAACAGTCGAGCGTGTTTGCAGATATAAGATATTGTTTACGTAAGTAGGTGCATCAGAAAGTCCGTAGCATAAGGATAAAAATGAAATAACAAAGGTGTTTAGTTTATCCAACAACTTATTTTTAAGCTTGATATTCTTTCTTATTAGTGCACTTTTAGACGAAAAGTGTTCCGTTTTAGACAGATAGATAGATAGATAGAGAGAGAGAGAGAGAGAGAGAGAGAGAGATATGAATAGATAGGTGTGAACAAGCTTAGATAGATAGATAGATAGATAGATAGAGAGAGAGAGAGATGAATAGATAGGTATGAACAAGCTTAGATAGATAGATAGATAGATAGATAGAGAGAGAGAGAGAGAGAGAGAGCGAGAGAGAGAGAGAGAGAGAGAGATGAATAGATAGGTAATGAACAAGCTTAGATAGATAGATAGATAGACAGGTACGAACAAGCTTAGATAGATAGATAGATAGAGAGAGAGAGATGAATAGATAGGTATGAACAAGCTTAGATAGATAGATAGATAGATAGATAGATAGATAGATAGAGATAGATAGATAGATAGATAGATAGATAGATAGATAGAGAGAGAGAGAGAGATGAATAGATAGGTATGAACAAGCTTAGATAGATAGATAGATAGATAGATAGATAGATAGATAGGTATGAACAAGCTTAGATAGATAGATAGATAGATAGATAGAGAGAGATGAATAGATAGGTATGAACAACCTTAGATAGATAGATAGATAGATAGATAGATAGGTATGAACAAGCTTAGATAGATAGATAGATAGATAGATAGAGAGAGAGAGAGAGAGAGAGAGAGAGAGAGAGAGAGAGATGAATAGATAGGTATGAACAAGCTTAGATAGATTGATAGATAGACATATTGATCCCTAAGACCCCTGAGGGTGAATGAAATTTTGGCTGGGTGAATGAAAGCACAGTTGGTCCATAAGGGGTGAATTTACAACTTTGCGTTTATGAATCCATTTATAACTTGAGGATAAAAATCGCTGGATCATGTAGACTAGTTGGCAGATATCGTACACCATACAGAATATCTGATTAATTATGATGATTATTAAGAGATGTGTTGTTCATTTACGACCCGTTTAAAACATACGGGCCATTTAAATGAACAAACGATCTGACTCAGACTGAAAATATCTGTATCTTTTCAATGTCGTAAACGATCATATTTTTACGAAAGAAAACATTAAAAAAAGTATTTAAAAAAAAATGATTATATTTAAACGAATTATTTCATGAAAATACAGAATTTTAAAATATTCTTTTTTTAATTACTGATGGTCACCCACTTCTGGGCTTTTATTTACTTCAATGGAAACAGTTACCATCCTTAAAACGCTTAAAAGTCAATTTTGATTGGTTTGATCAGAATCGTTTCGTTTCCCGTCATCTCCTGAATTCTGCAAGTAGCTTCAGTAGCACAGAGACCTAGTTTAAAATAATGTCTCAAAATTGTTGTCGTTCGAAAAAAAAAAAAAAGAAAAAGAAAAAGAAAAGATTATTCATATTTATTATATATGGGTGTGATGGCTACGAATGGTGTGTCATTTACATTCGATTCGTTTAAAACATTTATTAAAGAAGTTATTCAAATGACTTTTGTTCTTGAAACAAAGCCTATGTACCTGTTTAAAGAATTAAATATTACTGGATCAAAGAAAAAAACTGTAGCAAAATATCCTGAACTTTGAGCAACTGTTGAGCCTATTTTACTCGTTTTTCCAAGTTCATATAAGTTAATTATGTTTCGTAATTTATATTTAATTGAATATATTTGACAGTGAATGGAAATTCAACTTGATTTCAAGGGGTGCATTAAGTAAAACATTCGAAAAGTCTTTCTTTAAATGGCCTTTTCAATTTTTTGGTCGAAAGAATTTTCATTGCCTGAACTTTTTTGGCGGTAATTCTTTTCTAATCTAAAATATTTTTTCCACTTTTTCCATTTAAAAAAAAATTATCAATTTTTTTAAGTTAAAAGCATATTTTATTGACAGGCTTTTGCAAAAGAGATATTTTGTTGAAAGTAAATTTTATGTTATTTTTTAAATTTCGGTTTGCACTCTCGAATCTGTTAACATATTACCTTAAAATATCTATATTTCTCGAGTGCTTTTGGGCAGAAAGAAAACGAATCGAACAGATAACGGATATAGAAAGGATTTCAACACGAATATTATACACGTGTAACCACCATTCTCGTGTAATTACGCAAAATCAAGAAACGGTTGCTATGACATCTAACGGCCGTAAGTAAACGCTTTTTTTAAATCACAAACTGCACCAAAATGAAGATGAACGAACGTCTAATGTAATGTCCGCTTCTCGTTGATCTTGTGTATACATAGATATATATTTCTTTTAAATACCCTATCCGGTGGCAAAAAGCTGCTCGGTAGCGCCAGGAGTGGCAGTACCGCCTTGAGCTACCGAAACTGTGTTATCACCCTGGTTGGCGGCTGATGAGGCTAGGGTATCGCACGTGCTTTCACACGTTGTATGATGAAATTTTAAAAAATATATTTCTTATGGAAAAAAAAACAAACAAAAACAAAACAAAAAAAAACAGGAATAAAAATAATAATAAACATAAATTCATTTATTTATTTAAAAAATGACATGTTAATTTTATTTGAAATTTTAACATTCAATTATTTAGAGAATGAGTAGAGTATTCACCAATGGTTCGGGAGACCGGGGTTCAATCCCATACCAAAGACAAAAAATGGTACTTGATGCCACCTTGCTTAACACTCAGCATTATAAGGTGGGAAACAAGGGTAAAGTGGAACAATCCAGGGAAAGGAGTAGCGCCCTCCCCTACGTTTCGATGTAGTTGCTAGTGAAAATGTTAATCCTTCAGTTAATTATAATCCTTCAGTTCATGTTAATCCCTAAATTCCCACCGTCAACCTATTATGGGTAAAACCTAACTTTATATTAAGGACATTTGGTGGTCCTTTTCAAATTATAGAATATCTTGCAATGATTAAAATATTTTCTTTGCAATAAAATAGTAATCAGTCGTAAAAAGAATAAGGCAAAATTTTGCGTACTTAAGCTGTTTGTAATCAAATTATATATATATATATCTATAGTCATCCACAGACAGATCTGTTTCGTTCTATCAGAACTCATCAGAGTGGCTAGACAGTATCTCCCCGTAGCTGGGATCGAAACCCGGTTGACTGAAACACCAAGCCAAGCTTCTAACCATTTAGCTACAAGGAGAAATTAGCTACGAAGTACAGTTTTAAACGGTTATGAATCACAATTAGTATTGTTTACATACATCCGTTCAAACGGATATATATATATATATATATATATATATATATATATATATATATATATATATATATATATATATATATATATATATATATATATATATATATATATATATATATATATATATATATATATTATTATTATTGGTCTAATGAAGAATTACTATATCCATCAGATCTACGGATACGCTACGCTTTTCGTATAGCATATCAACTTCTTAAGATAAATCAATTTTTAAAAACTTTCAAAAAACACCTTTTTTCCCCACGAAAAACTTTTTGTCCTGGCGATGACCTAAGGGTCGAAACTAGTTGGGAGCACTCAAAAAATAAACAACATAAAAGTTATATTCCAACTTGTTTAATCACTTTGTTCCTCCTCCTCCTCCTCCTCACACACACACACACATATATATATATATATATGTATATATATATATCGTTAAAGAAAAAACCAAAGACCGGTTAATTTAGGATTGTAAATTTATTTCCATCCTGTTTTTCAGTTTCTGGTGTGCAGAAACTGAAAAACAGGATGGAAATAAATTTATAATCCTAAATTAACCGGTCTTTGGTTTTTTCTTTAAAGAAATATTGCTCTGTAAAAAATTACATTGAGCTCTCCACCAGGAAAATTTAAATGTTCAGCTCCTGAATGATTTTCTTGTCCTGGAGGAATTACTCCCAACTCTGGTTTAACTAGACCGAATAATACTATATATATATATATATATATATATATATAAATGGAAGTAAATGATAGAAATAAATCCAATAGTATGGAGAAAATAGGAAAACAAAGTAATCCAAAAAAAAGTGATGAATTTATCAAAACATTCATCGTTATTCTATCTACACTTCTTTCACCATCTTAAAGTCCTGATGAAGGTTTACAAAAACCGAAACGTTTTAACGTTGACTTTCCTTCGTAATAAATTCATCACTTTTGGTTTACTATGTTTTTTTTTATTTCCTCCTCACACACACACACACACACACACACACGTATATATGCACAAACATACGTATATATATATATATATATATATATATATATATATATATATATATATACAAATTTATTGGGTAGTTCTTCACATACCTGCACACAAACAATTCTACAGATAAAGTATAAATTCTATAAAATCTCTAAATACTACATACGATTAAGTTACAGTTTCCACTGAAGTTAAGCAGTGATGAGGTTGGTTGGTTGGTTGGTTTTTATAGAATGTCAATTCAATATTTGTAGATTAACTTTATGCCTGAGTCAGTTTAACAATTATGATCTCCAGTTATATACGGTAGAAAAATATATATCTTCACAATCCTTTTAAACAGGTAAACACTTTTCTTTATCTCCAACAGATCTATTTGGCCTCAAAAGGAGACCCTAACGGGTACTACCACTTCGGGTATGAGTTGACCCGAGAGTAATGGCAACTAAGTAGTGACTGTACATTCCCCAGAGCCTCACCACTCAAGGGGAATGAGTTGGCATAGTTTTGGTCCTGCAGATTGGGCGTTTAGCAGCGATGAACTTACACACTACTTAGATTGATGACCACTTAGGCAAAGCAGGTACCGTAAGAAATTTGAAGCATGTCTCGCAAGCTAAGCAAAGCTTTGTAAATTCTTGGTCGTAAAATCTGACATATGCCGTTAATCCTTTGTAATGATCATTATTCTGAGAAACTTTCTGTACACACGATCTCGGGAGAATAAAAATACCATATCATGATCTATTTTCTCTAACATGGACATCTATCTATCTATCTATCTATTATTATTATTATTATTACATAGGAATAGTTACTTGAAACGTATAATTGCTTGCAAGTTACTAGTATTCGATAGGAAAATTTGAAACCATATAAATGTCCCTAAAATGTTTATTGTCATAATATTACTCTTTAAGAATTTTTTACACCAAAGTTTGCTGATGGTCTTCCACTGGAGTCAAGTGATAGCAAGTCTCCTTAAGTTTCCAAGACTCTTCTCAGTATTCTGGCTGACCTCAACGACGCTGTAATTTGGATGCTCTTGGCTCCTCCTCTGATTTCCAACTCTTCCGGTCCCTTCACCAAGCCTTTAGGGATCGTTCCAGGCGTACTAATCATAATTGGCATCACTGTCACCTTCACGTTCCATAGCTTTTTTGCTCTCTGGCAAGGTCCAAGTATTTGTGTCTCTTTTCGTTTTCTTTGATTTTCACTCTGTGATCTGCTAGGACGACAATTTCCATTATTCGACACATTTTTTTGTCAACTATCACTAGGTCTGGTCGTCTGCCCAATGTTCTGTTGATATCTCAAAATTTCAGAGAAGTTTGTGCGTCTCATTCTTCAAAATGGATTCTTGTTTGTGCATATATCATTTGTAGTATGATCAAATTTCAATTTTTTGCACAATTTCAAGTGGATCATCTTTCCCACCCAATCATATTCAGTCTCTTACTTCCTTTGTACTAGTTTGCAACATTCGCTTATTGTGTAATTAATCGTCTTGTCTTTGTTACCACATAACCTAAACTTGTTATTTTTTTCGCGCATTATCGATTTTCGCTTTAATATAATTGGTTCTTTATGGCGTTGATTTGTGCTGCATTTAGAAAAGATTCAGTTTCTTTCTTAAGGTTTGCTTTACGTAGCCATGTACAGATCTTCTTGTGTGAGATTTCGCCATACAATTGTTTTTCTTCCCATTTCTGTTTCCTAGTTTTTGTTGTTGTTCTTTTGGTCCTTCTGATATCACAGCTGTTACTGGTCGCTGTAATTAGTTTTTTTCGGCCCTTTTTTTTAGGTATTCTTCATGTCCTCGTATTGATACATCTACTTTATCTTCAATGATGGTAAGTCCTTTTCCTCTTTCTTTTCTTGACACGTACAATCTGTCTATGTCATCTCTCGCATGTAAGACCTTGTGCATCGGCATCCGCTTTCTAGTTCTTTTGGACCATTTGTCTGAATTCCTTCCCTTTTCATCATAAGAGTGGTCCCGACTTATCTTACAAACGTGACTGCCCAGGTATTTTTTTTTCTTTTATAAGATTTCTGCAGCAGAACTTGGTTTAAAGTAGTTTTTCGTTCATCTGAAGTACTCTTTTCTGATTTTTTTCTTTTATCTCCACTTGTTTGATGTTGCTACTTCTAATATTCCCAAACACCTCTTAATTTCTTTTTCTTCAAATGTTCTGATTTTTTTTTCTGATTTAATAGCTCTATTCCTTCGGTTATTTCTTTTTTTCCCCCCCTTTTCATTATGCGCATGGCACATTTTTCTATGCTAAAATCCATTCCTGTATTCTGGTTGTATATTCTTTTTGTTTTTATCAGTCTCTAAGTCTTTTTCATTTTCTTCAAATGGTTTGATGTCGTCCATGTACATCAGGTGATTTATCTTTTCTTGTAATTTTGCAAATTCGTATCCTCCAGTGTACTTCCTAAGTATGTAACTGAGTGGCATCATTGCTATGACATATAGTAATGGCGAAAGTGCATCTATCTGGAAGATGCCTTTCTGGATTTTAACCTCTGCTAAAGTTTTTCCTCCTGTTAATTCCACTTTCCAATTTTCATGGCTTCCATGATAAATTTTATGACTTTGTCGGATATCTCGTACATTTTCAGGCGATCTATTATCCTGGTTCATATCATCGGTCTTTTTGTAATCAATCCACGCTATGACAACATTTTTCCGCCTCGCTTGAGAATATGTTGATCAAGGTACAATAAGTAATCTATTCCTCTTGTAACCATGTGGAATATTTTTTGTGATTATTATCATTCCCTTGAGAGTCTTTTTTTTTACACTAGCGATAGCTGATGGTTTTTCACTGAAGTTTGAGTGACAGCAAGTTGCCAGTATTCTGACTGATCTTTATAATACTGTAGTCTGGATGGTCTCTACTTGTTCTCTTATTTCCATATTTTCCGAACCCTTTACCAATCCTGTGGGGATTGTTCCAAGATCACCAATTACAATTAGTATCACCAGCACCTTCACGTTCCGTTGTTTTTTGTTTTTTTTTGTTTTTTTTAGTTCTTTAGAAAGGTCTAGGTACTTGTCTCTCTTTTCACTTTCTTTTAATTTTACTCAGTGGTTTACCGGGACGGCAAAGTCTACTGTTCGACAGGGTTAGTTTTTTTTTTTTTTTTTGTCGACTATCATTTGGTCTGGTCTTCTGACAGAGATTAACTGATTTGTTTGTATCTCAAAATTCCAGGGAATTTTCTGCGTCTCATTTTACAGGAAGGATTCTTATTTGTGCATATACCACTTGTTCGTATGGTCGAATTTATATTTCTTGTACAATTCCCAGTCGATCACCTTCCCTACCCAGTCGTGTCTTGTCTTATACTCTTTTTGCGATAATTTGCTTCATTCGCTTATTTTGTGATGAATCGTTTCGTCTGTATCCCTACATAACCTACATTTGGTATTTTGTTGAATCGTATCTATTTTTGCTTTGATATAGTTGGTCATTATGGCGTTGTTTTGTGCTGCTATTAAAAAAGATTGTTTCTCTGTGAAGGTTTCCTTTTCTCCATATTCTTTTCTTAAGTTATATTCACAGTTCCTTCGTTTTCCATGCAAGCAGGGAAACGTCTGTACACATATAATTATAGATCTAAATCTGTTCTTGCGTAGACATAAATCGCTTATTTACACATATACATTTATGTATACAATTTAATTAGTGTGTGTGTGTGTGTGTGTGTTCATATGCATGTTTCCTTTCATACACTCTTTATGTACCTATTCAGATCTTTGCTCATGCGCAAACGGAAAACACACGCAAATTTGTATGCATGCAAAGCTAAGGTCACGTGGTATAATATATATATATATATATATATATATATATATATATATATATATATATATATATATTTGAATCCACGTTTAAGAGTGATAGACAAACCGACAAACGTAGACAGAGAAGCAGATGACAAGATCTTGAAGGAGTTTCATGGCAATTATTCTTTTCTATTTTGGAAGCCGATGACTGTTTATAAACCTATGGTGACATTCGAAATATGGCGACTATGCGAATGGGTCCTGTGTGCCAGAACCCCCGGATGGCACGCTGGCTTCATGGCGGCCAATGCAAGCGGGTGGGAAAGTAATGGGTAGCAATATTACTCAGCGCCCCCTGTCGGCCTATTGTCATATTATTACTGGTGCCGATGCATTCCTTGAATAGTGACGTCATATGTCAGTGAATAACACAAGAGTTTTCTTATCTCATAAAACTTGTTTTTTTTTTTCACGTGTACGTAAGTACATGTATATATACCGGCATATAAACACATAAAAATACATATATATGTATATACACACACATGTATATATTTGTATAATATACTTATACAAATATATGTACTACAAACACGCACACACACACACACACATAGATAGATAGATAGATAGATAGATGGGGTGACCGTAGTGTATTGGACACGGTGACCTGAGTTCAAATCCTTGATAACTGTTTGCATTTCAAATAGCACTTGGAAAAGGTATGAACCCAATATTTCTCCATCCAGCTATGGGTAAATAGTAGGCTAAAATCAGCTTTTAACCTCGGTATTGCAACCGGTCTAGGAGAAGGAAAATTTTGAATTAAACTCAGCTTAAAAATAACCATGTGCCATATCCTGCTCGTGACGGAGAGGTTGATAAATACACACACACACACACACACATATATATATAATAGAAGGTTCCGTTGATATCGATGCGCTTGGTCCCAACAATTCAGTTAAAAATATGAACCGTTTAACTTCCTATGCAACCCGCCCTGTCAGCCGGGCTTAAAATATGTCGATCGCATCCCATGTAGAGTAGTAAGGCCCCATCCAAAAAGTGGTCTTCTGAGCATGACACTAAATTGCATCCACTACAGAAGCCCCATTTCTGAACCTCCGGGAAGTGTGGAATATCCTCCCATTGCCGTTTCTTCCCGGTCTACTCTGTTATGGTCTGATCTATATCCCCGTGGTGTAGAGGCTAACAAGCTGGTTAGCGACACGCAGTAAGCGAGTTCGAACTCTAGTTACGCGGTTACGTTCACTTTGGTCGTCTGCTTAAATAAACAGTACTACTGATCTTTCACCAAGATGGTTTGGCATCAAATAACTCACGAAGGCTGATATGCCATTAAAAAAAAGAAACCAAACTGTGGCTGATAATAGACATGAAAGGCAGAAAAAGAAAAGAAGAAAGATTAAAACATAAAAGGGAATAAAAAAATGAAAAGGATGAGAGAATGAATGCTTAAAACAAAGAAAGAAAGAAAGAAAGAAAGAAGCAAATATACAAGCAAAATAAAATAAGTGTTCGAACAAAAAAAAGAAAGACAATCAAAAGTGAGGGAGTAAAAGAAAGAAAGAAATAGTGAATGAGGAAGTAAAATAAATAAATTAAGGGAGAATTCTTTGTCACTTTTTCAAATTTTCTTTTCTTTTTTTTTTTTTCGTGTTAGTTAAAACAGAAAAGCCAAATTCATATAAATGAGTTGTTAACAACTGAAGCAGTAATAACGAAGGTTTACTGTCTTTTGTTGGGCAGGGCACTGAATTGTCTATCTAAAAACAATTTAATTCCATTTCTGAATATTTGAGTCTTAAGAATCGATCCTTCCTCGATTCAAGAATTTTTTTCTGTTCATTTCTAAGATAATTCATTGACTTCAGATCTTATGATCGGGTGAATATAACTCAGTTATTTTACTCAAACCGGCTCATTGGCCTAGTAGGTTGATCTGTGTTCAATCCCAGGTCGCGTCATACCAAAGACTTTAAAAATGGTACTTCATACCTTCTTGCTTAGCACTCAGCAATATAAGGCACGTGTGAAGAGTAAAGTGGAGCAACCCAGGAAAAGGAGTAGCACCCTCACCTACACCACGGTGTAGTAACTATTGAAAAAGGAAGCTTTCTGGTCGCTCTCGAATGCTCAAAATCCTGGAAGAGTCTGTTTGCCATCCGTTTTGCGCTATTTTTCTTGGGAAAGTATGAATCAATCTTTTCTCTCCATCAACTATTATGAAGCAGTAAACTGGAAAGAAGGAAAATTCTGAATTCAAATCAGCTGCATTAACATGTTTGATATATTAATCGTCAATACAGAAAATAGATTTTGTGAACTCACGAATGGTTTGTTAATATCCACTGTTCAGAAGTCACAAACAATTCTTGAGATAGATTCGTTGTGCGAACAGACTTGGAATCAAAATGGCCGCAACTCATTCAATATCTTCGAGTAATTGGAGGATTTATTTTTCTAAGAATGCAACGTCAAATTGCTATACATTTACGAACGGAAAATTTCAGGGCATATACTATGAAATAATCCTACACCCTGCTAAAAAATTAACCTGTGTCACGGCTAAAAAATTAACCTGCTCATGGCAGAGGAATTGGGTAAATGTATACATATCTGAATATTCTTAATTATAAATATATCAAACAGGAACAGATAGCTTTCCAAATTACAACGTACTTAACAGGACACGTCATGTAAAAAGGTAGAACAATAGCTTTCCTTGATTTAATAACGTAATTTTAATTTCAGTGTCTTGGGAAAGAAGCACCGAAGATAGTTACCCGGTTTGTCTCAAGATAACAACAGCCATGAAAATGGTCGAAAGTGCTTGAAGCAGGAAGAAAAGACAACGGAGACTTCTTACTCTCCATTATTTACTATGCATCTTCCTTGGTAAGGAAACAAGAAAATACATGTTTGCACACACACACACACACACACACACACACACACACACACATATATATATATATATATATACGAAATGTTTACATATATATAAATACATGTTTGCATGAATGTATATATATATATATATATATATATATATATATATATATATATATACGACAGTCGTTCAAAAAGTTGTAAGTCTTATCAAGAAAAAAAAACCCATCGCTGAACAATGTGGCAGAACTCTATCATTTCTGATAAAACTAGATAAACTAATTCAGATTTGTCTTAATTTCTGTGCAGATGAAACCAGTACAAACGTGAGAGGTGTTCAACAAATTTAAATCTGAGTGAGGCTTAGAACTTTTTGTACAACAATCTTATATATATATATATATATATATATATATATATATATATATATATGTGTGTGTGTGTGTGTGTGTGTGTGTGTGTGTGTTTTATATACATAATACAGTCATGTCTTAGATATTATTTATATGTGTATATGGTTGGTTTGTTGGCTGGATGTTTGTTTGTTTGTTTGTTTGGTTGGTTGGTTGGTTTTACGACGAGTTAACTCTCGTTGGGTTAGATTGAAATAAGTGTAACAAATAAGCTGGAAGAAAAGACGATGGATACTTCTTACATCTCCTAATGTGTGTTCCTCTGGCACACACACACACACACACACACACACACACACACACACACACACACACACATATATATATATATATATATATATACTAGTAGAAATACCTGTCATTGACTGGGTTCAGAAATACCTTCAAAGATTGGACTCTAATTTATGAAAGTTACTCCTTCGATATTATTGAATGTTTTGGAGCAGAATATCCGCAAGCTCTTATTGTCAGGCTTCGGCCAAAAAACTATAGATACTATTGAATTCACTGCCCTTTTATCTTAATAAAGATATCGTTAACAAGTATGTAGATTATAAATCTATATCCCTTTTTGTAATTCAAAAGAAAGTAATGCCAGTTTTGTGTAAAAGATATGCTTCCTTTAAACCAGATATAACCATGGTTTCATACGAACTTCTTATTCTTTATTTAAATATTTTTGCTTATAAGTTAGTGCAGCCATTACATAGACTGCGGCTTTTGCATGTTATGTGCAAGTAAATAAAAGTTTGAGGAAAATTATAAAGATATACATGTTGTAATGTTTATTCAAGAATCATAGTAAACATAAACAAAGTTATATTATCATAGTAATGTAACATTTACATTATAACTATTTATGATACCTAACAAACAAAGTATGATGCTAGCAAACTTTATATCAAGGACACGGCTACATAAAGATATAAATATGTTTTTAAAAATACAGAAAGTAAAGCAATTAGAAAAGAAAATGAGAAATAGCTAAAACTCTGAAACATAATGCAAATGTTAACAAATCAGTCAACACTTAAAATATGTGATTCAGCATTTTTCCCAGTTGCCAATAATCAAATCGGTGATCCTGACTTTCTGTAAACCTCAGCAATATGATTTTATTTCATTAAAATCAAAGGTATTTGAATTTTACCAGGGGGCGTTTACCCTCTTTAAGCCCCTTAATTACAATGAAAAGTGAATTTCAGAATTTCATATCTTTCTTGTCAAATCTTACATTGGAATACATACTTTATTTTTATGTATCTTCCATAAAAACTGGATGTATTTGCACTTTCAAAGAGATTCTGTACCGTGTCATAAACCTCATTGGGCGTAGTGGCTTAAATACTATCATGAAATGGTGAAATTTTGGAAATCGACTTTACTTAGTGCCAAGTAGTTTTGGGAATTAATTTTTTTCTTCTTCTTCGGGCCCCGTGGCGCAGCGGATAGAGACGTTGAGTCTCTACGGTTCCAGGAGAGCATTGTCAGAAGATAGCGGTTTCAATTCCTACCCAAACCGACCAAAAAACAACAACTATGGAAGGCAGTAATTACTGGGGATACGTTTACAAGACTCAGCATTCCTATCCGAGGTCGCGGTTAATCACCTGAAGAAGGCCAGAGGTGAAATTTGGTCGAAACGTAATGAAAAAGAAACAACACAAAAACTACCAAGATGAGGACAAAAAGTCTGCAATAAATAAAAAATTAATTCTCAGATTAAGAAGCCTCATCTCAAAATGATTCCAATTAAAGATAATTCCAAGTAGGTTTGTTTTTATTTTCATCGAAATCGAAGGTATCTGAATTTTTATCGGAGGCGTTTGCCGCCTTTAAACTTCCCAATCGAACCGGAGAGTAAACTTCCTGTAGCTCATTGTCTTTCCAGTAAAATTTTACATAAGAATAAATACTTTGTCTTTATGTATCTTCTATTACCTTTTATCCTATAGATGGACTCACAGACACGTTGAGCTTTATTATATATATATATATATATATGCACGCACTTATAATCTCTATCACCAAATATGCTCCCACACACAAACACACACACACACACACACAAACACACACACACACACACACATACATATATATATATATATATACAAACATATGTTTAAGTGCACCAGAGGAAATAAAACCTAGCCTTTCAATTTATCTACAAAATGCCGGAACTACGCCATGAAAAATACAAAAAAAAGAAAAAAAAAAGAAAAGAATTATCGTTCAAATGTTATGAATAAAATCTTGCAAAACCTACAACCCAGAGTGCTTTCTTTATTTTACGTCTTCGATGTTCCTCTTTTCTTCCCTTATCGTCCCACGCCTTATAACCCTTTTAAAAATACATCATCTTTCTTGCAAACAACGGTCACAAGCATCAATGCGAAGGCCGACTTTTGTCAGATCTATTCGGTCTGCTGCTGTTTGCTGGTGGTCGAGATAGTTGTATACTTTTTAAAGGCGCCTAATGAGCCAAGTCACGAACAAAGATTTCAAATGCTTATTTTAAAGGCAGGTCAACTCACACAGCTTTAGATACTGAAACAACAGTCTTCCTGTCTACCTCTTTCAACTAATGGACCTGTGCAAGACTAAACTTATTAATTTTTTTTCTTATGACACTATAAAGTTAAGTAATACATGTCATCTCCTCCTCCTCCTCCTCCTCCTCCTCCTCATCATCATCATCATCATCATCATCATCAAGTTGTCCCTTGAGTCGCTACCGATCATTCATCGTCCCTGACTGCATCCGGTATCTGCACAGAGCTGATGCAAGTGTTTGCTGGTCCGATAAACACTGGTAAGTCTATAAGAGAACGTCACTTATGAGTTCATTCTTACTTCATCTAGCAGTGCCCAGCATGTCTTGTTGGGTTTTCTTTGATGGTTTGTGAGATGGGAGGTTAGTGGCCGTACAGTTGCTGTTTTGTGGGGTGCTGCTTCCAGGAGATGTTGAAAATAGCACGTAGTGCATAGTTTTTTTTATTTAAACGTTTCGTTAGAGTCAAAGGAGTGCAGTCATACAATAGCACCGACACGGCCACTACTTGGAAAAATCCCTTTTTATTTTCCTCAAAGAGATCAGATTTCTGTATGATCGACAACCTGTCAATAGTTATCCACGTCTTTTCATTGCGTATGTTGACATCACTTTCAGTAGATGAGATGTGATATGTGAACTGGTCCATTACTTTTAGAAGCTTGCTATTTAATGTGGAAATGGCTCTACCTTGTTTAAAACATTTAAAAGATTTAGAATTGTAATAGATATTGCAGCCGTGTCAGCACTACTGAATTGTTCTATTACTTGGATTAATGAAACGCTTGGAGAAAAAAAGCTAAATGTGAACTACACAAGGATATTGTGTTTTGAACAAGTCCTGGAAGCAGCACCCCGCAAAACAACAGCTGTATGACCACTTACCTTCCATCTCGTAAACGATCCAACTAAGACTAACAAATTATATTAAGAATTACTGGAGAAGAAAGGACGAAAGTATTAGTGACGTTTTCTATGGGGTCCCACGCATGGAAATGGTTTCGGTGACCCGAGTTCAAACCATGGATAAAGCAAAACATGCATTTCACTTCACACTATTATTTTTGGGAAAGGCATGAATCCATCTCTTCTCTTACCAGCCACAATTAAATAGGGCAGACTAGCCTCTCTAACCTTGATTTAGGTAACCAGTTTAGGAGAAGGAAAACTCTGAATTCAAACCGGTATTACCCCTCTTAAAAATTGACTGTGCCGCACCCTGCCTGTAGCAGAGGTATTGGGTATGTTTGAGGTCAGGCCGTTCCTGCGGAAATATCAGATCTATGCAGATGTAACTTTTACCTGATCATGGATACTTTCAGCGCTTCACTTTAAGAAATTGACCTTGTGGCGAAGGATTTTTGGGTAAGTAGGATTTTATTCACTAACAATGCGAGACTGGCTCAACTATGATCGGAATGATATATCAAATATCATCGAGACAAACCTTTTAGTGGATAAATTGAGCAACTGGCGGAGAACGGGTATCGAACTTATTTTGCAATGACTTGTTAGGTTTGGTTTCATTGGTTAGGTTTTATGGCATATAAAGCCCTGTAGGTTATTTAACACCAAATCCTGTTCATATATATAAGTAAAGTAAGTTAGCGACCATAGTCGAGGGTGACCCGAAGGCTCCCTTTTCGATAGCTACTACACCTAGGTGTAGGGGAGGGCGCTACTCCATTCCCAGGATTGCTCCACTTTACCCTTGAACCGTACCTTATAATGCTGAGTGTTAAGCAAGGTGGTATCAAGTACCATTTTTAAAGTCTTTGGTATGACTCGACCTGAGATTGAACTCAGGTCTCCCGGGCCATTGGCGAACACTCTAACCGCTGGGCCAATGTCCCGGTTTAAAGTCTTTGGTATGACTCGACCTGAGATTGAACTCAGGTCTCCCGGGCCATTGGCGAACACTCTAACCGCTGGGCCAACGGTTTAATGCAGTTAAATGGTTTTAACTATTGTTATATAACAGTCTCAATTTAGCATCAGCCATTTGTTTGAACACAGTTTGTTCTCTTTGGCCCATTGATAGAATCCTATCAGATACTACCTCTCCAGGTCAGAGTGGACCTGGAAGCAATGGCAATGAAAGGAGTACTGTTGTATTTTGACCTTCTACCAGGCCAAACTTGCCATTACAAATTGATGCACCGGAAGGAAGTGACACATTCCAATGGCAGTTATGAGAGGAAATCGTGTAGGCGTGCTTGGCTGACGAAATGGGACAAGGTAAAAAATTCCATGGTACACTCATAGACTGATACACCGGAAGAGAATGACCTCTGAACTGCATGACAGTTATTTCCGCTTGATGATCAAACATGCCATTCCAAAGATTGAGAGGGCGATTGAGTGGGCGTTGAACTATTATATAACTCGGTCAAGACAAGAAGTCAGACAGAGTAAGAGACGAGATGTGGTAGGGAAAGCCACATCAGGCCGAAGGGGCCTTCGGGGCCCCCGATTGAATTGGGGTCCAGAGAAGTTGCTGATGCAGTAAAGAAAGCCATCATCCAGCAGAGAGCTGGGCCCCTGGGCCTCCGGTTGAGCAGCCCTGGAGAACGAGAAAGACACAACGCTGCCGGCCATAAGAGTGGGGGTTAAATATTACAGTTCTGTTCGGTCTCCAACTCCCTCTCACAGTAAAACCCCGAGTAACCCTTTTCGAACCCTTACAATAAAGTGAGAGGTACATATTTTGTTAAAGAAGTCTTCGCTCGTCTGTTATTCATTGTGTCAGTATGTATTCTGCATGAACATGTATATGTATTATGTGTTTGTATAGTTGATCATGGTCATGGTTATTGAGTGGCTATACAACAGTAATCCACATTCCCCTAATCTCCAAGGCTGTAGCCTCGCCCTCAGATGGTTTAATGTCATATCTAGGACACTCGTTTGGTGGTGGGGGTCTTACCCCTTTGTAAAGATGCAGTCGATGTATTCTACAACCCCAACCGATTGGGCTAGACCTGTTAGATCAGCTTGCTAAGCGTCAAGCTGTGACAGGTGCATCACACGGCAATCTCACGGAGGAAAAAAAGGGATGACATAGAAAGCGTTCCTTTATTTGCCTGCTTGAATCGCGTTGTCTGGTGAGTTGGCTGGTTGAATCGGAGGCACTTAACGCTAAATGATTTTCTTCTAAAAGGTTTTCAGTTGATTCAGTGCCCACCACCACCACCTTTTGGCATTGATATTTATCAGGATTAAATCTGAAATTATTCTTGGGGTAAAATTTATTTCTTGAAATGCCAGCGTGATTCGTTGAAAGTAACGTACAGAAAAAAAAAACGCGTTGAATGAAGTAACTCTTAACAGGAAACGAAAAAAGAGAGAAAAAACGTGAATTAGAGTTTTAGAGATATGAAAAGATGTCCTTCAAAAAGTGGACAGAGAATAAAAGAAGAGCATAAAGGAAAAGAAAGAAATATAAGAGAGAGAGAGAGAGAGAGAGAGAGAGAGAGAGAGGTAAAAATCACCGTAGATATCAAGAGAGATATGTGATATATATATATATATATAGAGAGAGAGAGAGAGAGAAAGAGAAGAAAAGAATGGAAATAGTAAGAAAAACCCCTAGAGAATAAAAGAATATGAGACAGACAGATAGATAAATAGATAGAAGTGTAAAGAGGAAGAGAGAGAGAGAGAGAGAGAGAGAGAGAGAGAGAGAGGAAAAGGAAAAATTATAGAAAATACAAAAATGATCTGATATATATATATATATATGTACGGGAAGGCGCTACTCCATTCCCTGAATTATATATATATATATATATATATATATATATATATATGTATATATATTGTCTATTTTAGGGTTTAATATATATATATATATATATATATATATATATATATATATATATATATAAAGTAAAGTTGGTGACTGTAGTCGAGGGCGACCAGAAGGCTCCTCTTTTCAATAGCTGCTACACCGAGGCGTAGGGGAAGGCGCTAGTCCTTACCTTGAATTGCTTCACTTTACCCTTCATACGTACCTTATATTGCTGAGCGCTAAGCAAGGAAGTATAAAGTACCATTTTTAAAGTCTTTTGTATGATGCGACCTGGGATTGAACCCAGGTCTCCCGGGCCATTGGCGAACACTCTACCTAGTAGACAATGATATATATATATATATATATATATATATATATATATATATATATATATATATATATATATATATATATATATATATATATATATATATATATATATATATATATATATATATATATATATATATATATATATATATATATATATATATATATATATATTACCAAACTTTCCATATATATATATATATTTTTCCATTCGATTATGGAGGTGAAGTAATTAAAACTTTCCATGCTAGAAAGTTTGATGATAAATAGTATATAATATTATCCGTCTTGATTGTACAACATTCCACAAGAAACAATAAAATCCTAGTTAAGAAGAAAATCAACTTTAAAAAAAAAAATTGTTTGGTGTTAACCCATTCATGGGGGATAATATATATATATATATATATATATTTCTAAAAAAATTTTTTAACCAATATATATATATATATATATATAGTAACGTAAGATGTTAAAAAATGAAAGTTTAGAAATTTAAAAAAATCAGAATGATAAAAATTGAATAATGATCAAAATTGCAGCAAGTATTGTTTAAAGAAAAAGAGAAACCATTGCAGATGAAGAAAGTTATAGAATAAAAACTGCTTATTACAGAAAAGTATATTGTCCAAAATCCGAGAACAAATCTATAAATCTATAAATACACATGTAAATTAAATGAGCAGCATTATTGACTTTATATAGATACGGAATATTAATAAACCGGCTATACACGTCATGTCTTTTAATTACTTCTGCACATTAATAACCAGATGACTTCACTCATTTGCCACATTGTTCAGGCTAGAATTTTGTTGCATTCCTCCAGCAGTTTCTGTCCTAAAGGAATCATTATCATCAGTTTATCTTGACTTAACATTATCTTGAAATACAAAAGAAAGATTCAAATTCTTCCAATGTTAAAGTAAACGGGGTCTTGTTTAATACGACTTCAAAAGAACAGCTCTCTTTTCTTTGTCAAGCGATGTAATAATACTGAAAAGGTGTTGGCCCAACCAAGAAGAGAAAGAGGCCATTTTTTAACACTACAAAGATTGATGTAAAGAACATTAACACCATTTTCTGATAGCCTTATTTTTAAAAAATTAAAAACTGCTCAAATCATTCAATGTTGCTCCACTAGAGAGTTTTCTTAATAATAAAATACAATTCAGTATCACCATTAACTGTTTGAGGTTTGATTTGGTTTGGTTTTATGGCATATCAACTTTTGTGAGTTATTTAATACCAAATTCTGTTTATATATATATATATATATATGTGTGTGTGTGTGTGTGTGTGTGTGTGTGTGTGTGTGTGTGTGTGTGTGTGTGTGATTTGTAAGCGAAGTTTGTCGGTAACATTATTTTCAAGCAAGCCATAGCTCATTTGTTTGCACACAGTTAAAAGGTTTCAAGTGATATCTTCTATAATTAGAAATTCTATTTATGTAACCTTTTTTGGGTTAATTTTATATAATTTGATATCAAAACATTGCAGAAACCTTTAAATTTTTCAGCAGTTCTTTCTTAAACCAAAAAGAGAATGACGTTTTTTGTTTTTTTTTAAATAATTGAACTTTTTTAGGGATAAAGAAATTTGAGAAAACGATAAGCCAAGTGAAATGAATATACAAAATAGTATGTAGCCTTAATGGTTCTGGATTACTTCTTACTTGGTCGGGCCGAGAACTTTTCCGAAGCTCCTCTTAAATTCTATTCAGTTAAACAGTGAGATTTTTTTTACTGCAATGTTTTGATATCAGACTCAAGAAAACTGGTTTCTTCTTCTTCTTCTTCTTCTTCTTCTTCTTCTTATTATTATTATTATTATTATTATTATTATTATTATTATTATTATTATTATTATTATTATCTAAAATGTATTTTTACATTTTTTCCTGTTTAATTTACTATGATGTTAAATGTGGATCAAATTATATAAAATTAGCTGAATAAGGTTAATGGTGATATTCAATAGTATTTTAATACTGAGTAGCATTGAATGATTTGAACAGTTTTAAATAAAAATAAGGCTATCGGAAAATGGTTTTAATGTTCTCGAGAACGAAAAAAAAATGTCTTTCTTCAAATCTCTGTTGCTGTTCATCCAAGCTTTGTACTGTTAGAAAAACTTCCTTGTTTCTATTGATTTTGTTTCAACATTTTAAGAATTAATAATCTTTCCGACGTAACTTGAAAAAAAGATGGAATTTGTTCACAGAAAAACTAAAACAAATTTTGATTTCAAGTTGAAAAAAAATTTTTTTAAACATTGCTGTCAATTAAAATGAATCTTTTTCTTCCCGTTCCCACCATCGCCATGAGACATGCGCAATGGAATCACAACAATATTGATCTTAACGAGACAACAACGTTATAAAAACCATGGAAGATTTTTGCCGTGAACTATT
>OY757921.1:38706583-38751583 GCA_963585895.1 Sepioteuthis lessoniana | reverse complement strand
AAAGAGGGAGGTAGATTAAAAGAGGAAGAAAGTTGAAAAACAATACAGAGAGAGAGAGGGGGGGGAGAAAGAGAGAATTAATAAAGACAGGAAAAACACAGACAAGTTTAAGAAAGAAAATAATATGAGAATTAAGAGAGCAGACAAGTGCAAGAGAAGGAGTGATTGACGAATTAGAAGTGTGAGAATTAAGAAAGAAAGAGCAGTGATATATAGATTTGATAGATTGATAGATTGGAGAGAATGAAGAAAGACAAGAAGGCAGAAAGTTTGAAAGAGAGAGAGAGAGAGAGAGAGAGAGAGAGAGAGAGAGAGAGAGAGAGAGAGAGAGAGAGGAAAAGAAGTTACAGACACGTGTGTAAGGGATTGAGAAAGAGAGAGATTAAGAAAGAAAGATGAAAAACAATTTTGGGAAAAGAAGAGTCCTGAGAGAGAGAGAGAGAGAGAGAGAGAGAGAGAGAGAGAGAGAGAGAGAGAGAGAATGATTGATAGCGATCGGAAGACAAGTTTGGGTGATAAAAAGGAAGAGAATTAAGAGAGAAAGAAAGGGGATAGACCAGTGTGAGAAAGGGAGTGGTTGATGAGAGAAAAAGAGAGAGTTGTCAAAGACAAGTACGTGAAAGAGGGAGTGAGTGAAAGAGAGAAAGAGAGAGAGAGAGAGAGAGAGAGAGAGAGAGGGAAGATAGAGTTGGTAGATAGACTTGTCTGAAAGTGAGATTATAATTGGAGAGAAGTCAATTAAGAGAGAAAGACAAGCGTGTAAAGGAGAGAGAGAGAGAAAGTGTGAGAGAGAGAGAGTATTAAGAAAAAATGAACAGTCAAGTGCGAAAATGGTAAGAGAGAGAGAGAGAGAGAGAGAGAGAGAGAGAGAGAGAGAAGAGAACGAAGAGAGACACGAATACAGGTTTGAGATAGATAGATAGATAGATATTAGAAAGAAAAGGAAAACAGAATTAAAAGAGAAAGAAGGGTGTAATTGGGCAGTTGTAGGGTTAGAAGGGTAGGAGTTTTAAAAGACATGAAAGTGACCGACAAGGTAGAGAGGGACCGTTGACAGACAAGTGTATTGAGAAGTAGTTGGAAAGAGAGAGAGAGAGAGAGAGAGAGAGAGAGAGAGAGAGAGAGAGAGAGATGGTAGAAAATGAAAAGAGACGAGAAAATGGCAGACAAGTATGTGAGAGAAGTGAAGAGTGAAGAGAAAAAAATAAGGAAAAGAAAATCAACTTCTGGGAGAGAGAAAGAGAGAGAGAGAGAGAGAGATTACAGTTGAATTAGCCAGAATAAGGAGAAGTGTTAGACATAGTGTGAAAAAGACGGAAATACAATCATAATAAACCGACAGTTTGCTCATATTGGGAACAGTTGTCACTCATAAACAATCATAAGCTCAAGTATAAAATGTCATCTTAAACATTATTGTTATTTACAAGGCTTTGCTAGGTCTAGCATATAGGATCTACTTGCTTATTGTACCTGCTATTCCTTTGTACTCTCCCGTTTTAGTACTGAACTAAAATGGGTGAACAGACTTATCTTTGCTTAACTTTTGTGACATGCAAGTAACTGATGCTTTCTGCTTGATTGGATTGTAAGTCATTTTCAGAGGAGTATTGTCGAATTTTAAACTTTCATGAAATCAGTTTTGTATTGTTTTCCATAAAGAATTATACGAATTGTAATTCGTTTTAAGTATAGACTACAACTTTAGATTTTTTTAAATTCTAAATTTTCTTTTGGGTTGGTTTCTTTGTTTAATGATGTCAACCTTTGTGGATTAAATCGCAAATACTTCGCAAAAACGTTGTTTATCAAATGACAGTAAAGACTGGATGTGCGTGATAGAGTATACATCGGAGCCAGAGAAAAACCTTATAAACAACGATATCATAATCATAAAACATCTTCTCAAAATAAGCGTTATTCTAATAATACTCCCTCTATCAAAGGGGTGTCCTCGTGGTGAAATGGTTAAAGCGATGGACAGCGGAATCGTAGTAAGCGAGTTCGTACTCCAGTCGTGCTATTACGTTCACTTTCGGGCAAATACCCTTGGGAAAGGTATGAACTCCCCTTATCCTACCAGCAATGGGTTAAATAGTACCACTACTGTTCTTCTGGGAGAATGGCTTTGGCATTGAATAACCTACAGAGGTTGATATGACATTAAACAAAGAATCCAAATCCATCTGTCAAAGAATACATGAGAATATAAAGATGAAAACGGCACGGAACCCGAGACCGAGGGTAAATTTTTTTAGAAAGCTTATGCTTATAAAGAGGAGGTCAAAATCTTGTGGATTATGCTTAGATGGTTTGGTTTGGTTTGTTGGGTTTTATGGCATATCAACCTTTGTAGGTTATTTAATGCCAAATCCATTTTTATGTAAATAATCTGTTCTATTTAAAACAATTCAGTTTAGCATAAGTACACAGTTTAATGGTCAAAAACATTTCCATTTCTAACTATTCAAGCAGTTGTATATAACAATTCGGTTGAGTGTAAATACATTTTTAATATAAAAAACAGTTCTATTTCAAATAATTCAGTTAAGCATAAGCATGCAGTTTAAGTGTAAGTACGGTTTAATTGTCAAAAACGTTTCTATTTCAAGCAATTCAGTTTACTCAATTCATTTTAGCATAAGTATGCTGTTAGTTCTATTTAACCCATAGATAGGGCCCTATCAGGTGCTACCACTCCGGGCCAGAGTGGACCTGGGAGCGATGGCAATGAAGGGGTACTCCGCATTCCCCAAAGCTCCAGCACTGCTGGAACCTCACCATCAGATTGTTTAGTGTCATATCCAGGACACTCGTTATGGGGGGGGGGTCTTACCCCTCTGCAGAGAAGCAGTCAGTGTATTCTACAGCCCCAGCTGACTGGGCAAATTATGCTTAGAGTATAAGTTTAAAATTGGATTTAATCAATTTAATTTAATTATTGGATTCCATGAAAACAACAAACAGTTGATCAAAAGATCCTAAATGGAGTCTAAGTTTACGCATAAAACCAATTTTGTGCTTTGTCCCTTACTCCGAGAGTAATTTAAGTCGGGTGAAAAGATTTTTATGCCACCAGAAGAATGGAATAGCCATTAAACTTCGTTCAATTTGATTGCTAGTCTGATGATCGTAAGAACGCGTGAAACTTAAGGTAACGGGGAAAAATGTGCATTTTAAGACTTCATAATTAGAATCACTCTATCAATTACATTTCGAGCAATCTTTAGTTTTAATGTCACTCGTCAGTTAATTGAATATATATATATATATATGTGTGTGTGTGTGTGTGTGTGTGTGTGTTTTACTAACATCACCACACAGTCATTTCTAAAGCGGATTTTAACAAGTTTGAATTCAGAGTTTTTCTTCGCCTAGACCGGTTGCTATGACAAAGTTAAAGAGCACAGTCTACCCTACTATTTACCCATAACTGGAGGGAAAATAATGGAATTCATACCATTTCCGAAGACTATTAGTGCTATGTGAAATGCACTCAGCATCATCCAGGATTTGAACTCGTGTCGCCGTCTCCATTTCCTACGACGATGATCATTATACCACGGGCACCTTGTTTGTGTTTGTGTTTGTGTGTATGTGTGTGTGTGTGTGTGTTTGTTTGTTTTACTGCATTCTGCCGCTGTAGGCTTTTGAAATATCCTACAGCTGCATTTAGTTTTTCTTCATTTGAAGCTACTCTGTCCCTTCCTGTGTGAGGGTCCTTAGCTGCGCCTCAGTCGCATGGCAGATCTTAGGGCTACACCAGCAGCTTATCAAGCAAGTTTGGCCGCCTTTGTACTCGGTAGTTCTTGGACTCTATTACAGCGTATTCCAGAGATTTTTTGTGCAGTTGTTTCTTTGAGCAACCGTAGAACTTGACCAAGTATGAACCTTTGTAGTTGTTCCACTTTAGTTGATTGTAGAATGGTCTTGCACATTTTGCACAGGGCCTTGTTGAAAATTGGGCTGTTTGGCCATCGGAGTCCAGTGATACTTCTCAGATGTTTGTCGTGGCAGACATCCAGCTTATCCATTGGCACTTTTGGGAGCAAGCCAACTGCTGCAATTGTACACCATTGATATATATATATATATATATATATATATATATATATGTGTGTGTGTGTGTGTGTGTGTGTGTGTGTGTGTGTGTGTGTGTGATACGTTTTCGTTGTTCTTTTACTTTCTTGCAGTATTTAACATATAAAAGAAATAGAACTATATTATCTATTTATTCATTTATCAACATTTGATTAATTGTATTGAATGTGAAACAGCTGTCATGGGCTGCTAAATAAAAACATTGATTATTATTGGTAATCAATTAAAAATTTATAAGGCCATAGAGCAATGATTATACTTTTGGTAAAAAAAAAAAGAATGCTTCAATAATATTCTTCGTACAATGAAAAACTTAATAAGGTTAATATAAGGAAAATATGATAATACAGGTAATTATTGGCTTACCTTCATTTCATGAATAGTATCGTCAATAAATAAGAACACCAACGGATAAATACGGATACTATTTGGTAGTATTTATTACCAAATTCTACAGCCCTGAAACTAAGTACACTCCTTATATATTTATGCAATTTTATTTTGGCTACAAAGTTCAATTCTATAGAGTTCGGTAGTAAATGATAGCTAATAATATCCGTTTTCACTGCATATGTTCCACCTGAATTGATAAAATCCTGGTATATTTAGTTTAGTCGAAAATTAACTTTTATAAAAAAAATTAGTTAGGGGTGCACATAATTATCGACGATACTGTACACACACGCAGACAAGCACATGCACACTCATATACCTAACCACTCGGCTCGAGCAGGATGTGACTGCAGTTTGAGCTCACTCTACAATGTCGTAGTCCAGTACGTTAGCAACTACGCCAGGTGGGGGGGGATTCCACCTCAACGATAGGTTGGTCAGAACCGTAGAATTCCAAGTAAATGTGTTATATGAGAGCGTAGTTGTAGAACGAAAATCCCACTATTTCGGCCTCCAAGGTAGTTTTTCTTATTTCCACTTGTGCAATGAAATCTCACAAAGACCAAAGTAACAGAATTTTCTTTGCTTATATAATGTCATGTTACTTTTCTGAGCCAAAAAGGAAAAAAAAAATCACTTAATCCGTATTTAAATTTAATGCATACATCCACACTTTTATATACATGATACAAACGTGCCTCTCTGCATACGTGTACAGATATGAAGTGTGGCAAACAAGTAAGTTGGCGACTGTAGTCGTGGGCGACCCGAAGGCTCCTTTTTCAATAGCTACAACACTAAGGTGTAGGGGAGGGCGCTACTCCTTTCCCTGGATTACTCCACTTTACTCTCGATACGTACCTTATATTACTGAGTGTTAAGCAAGGACGTATCAAGTACCATTTTTAAAGTCTTTGGTATGACGCGATCTGGGATTGAAGCCAGGTATCCCGGACCATTGGCGAACATTCTACCCACTAGGCCAATGAGCTGGTTATACAAACATACCTCTCTGCATACGTGTACAGATATGAAGTGTGGCAAACAAGTAAGTTGGCGACTGTAGTCGTGGGCGACCCGAAGGCTTCTTTTTCAATAGCTACAACACTAAGGTGTAGGGGAGGGCGCTACTCCTTTCCCTGGATTGCTCCACTTTACTCTCGATACGTACCTTATATTACTGAGTGTTAAGCAAGGACGTATCAAGTACCATTTTTAAAGTCTTTGGTATGACGCGATCTGGGATTGAACCCAGGTATCCCGGACCATTGGCGAACATTCTACCCACTAGGCCAATGAGCTGGTTATACAAACATACCTCTCTGCATACGTGTACAGATATAAAGTGTGGCAAACAAAGTACACAATAATTGTCACTTAAAAAACTACATAAAATTATGCATGCACTCTACTTCAGCCTACAGTCATCAAGACACTAACATACACATAAAGATCATATTCAAAGAAAGACATGCATGTGTATAGATAACAGCTTTAGGCTCAATAATAACGTTGTTAAAAAGACATCCGACAAACAAATTATGTGAAGCATAAAAATTGACAAAAATAAATAAATAATGATATTAAAAAAAAACAAAAAAAAAACGAGCAAGAAAGATTAATAAAATAGAAACTAAATTTATTCGAAAAAGCGAGAGAAAGTTTTTAATGGATGGTAATGAAAAGGAATGAAAGAAAGAAAGTGGAAAAAAGAAAGAAAAAAAAAGTATCATAGAATATAAAAATAAATAAATGGAAAGTGGAATTTTTCAATAAAAAAACTGTAAAAGTTTTTTTTTTCAATAAATAAATAAAAAGCCGAAAGCATGAATAATAATAATAATAATAATAATAATAATAATAATAATAATAATAATAATAATAATATTATTATTATTATTAAAACCAAATCAAATAAATAACTTAATAAATCTAGCCATGCACAAAAGTGCAAAGTATAAAAGTTGATTGGAAAAAAATAAAAAAAATAAATACAATTACCAAACCAAGCAAAATGTATTCGAAATAATTTTTTTTTAATGTTACAATCATAAAAAGATTAAAAATTGAAAATTATAGATAACTAAAAGTCAGACATGAACATACAAAAGAGACACGAAGAACAGGAAATCAGGGGAAGAACTGAAACCATCCAGATCATAGTACTATTAGAATAGGCTAGGATACTTAGAAAGGTCCTGGAGACCTGAGGAGACATTCTGTCATTTAGACTTCAGTGTAAAACCACCAATTATTGCGTGAAAAACTTGCATAAATAATAATAATAATAATAATAATACCATGAAAAGGGAGAAGAAATGGAGACCCTAATAAAAACGATACAAATTTGCGCCAATGTCTTAGACTAGACATGACTGAGTGGAGAAGGTGATCCACTGGGAATTATGAAAGAAAGTAAAATTTGACCATGCAAACAAGTGGTATATGCAAAACCCAGAATCCGTTCTGGAGAATGAGACGAAGAAAATTCTCAGGGATTTTGAGATCATCTAATCTTGGCCAGACGATAGTCAACAAAAAATGAGAATGTGCCGAATAGTGGATTTTTTTTCGTACCGGCAGACCACACATTAAAAATAAATGAAAGTGAAAGGAGAAATAAGTACCTAGACCTTGCCAGAGAACTAAAAAAAACAACTATAGACCATAAAAGTGACGGTGATACCAATTGTAATAGGCGCGCTTAGTTTAAGATCAGCTAAAATACTGAAAAGAGTCTTGGGAACCTAAGGGGACTTGCTATCACTCAAACTCCAGTGACAGACCATCAGCAAACCTTGATGTGAAAAACTTTGAAAGGAATAATAATAATAATAATAATAATAATAATGGATCTTTCCAATGATTTGAAAAACATGAAAGTGATGATAATACGAATTATATTTAGAAAAAGCCCCAAAAGCTTGGAAAAGAGACTGGGGAACTGGAGATCGAATGAAGAACCAAGACCATCTAGACCACTGCACAGTTAAGAACAAGAATACTTAGAAGAGTCTTAGAGACCTGAAGAGCTGTCACTCAACCTACAGTGAAGAACCAACAGTTAAAACTGATGTGAAAAACTAGCAAATAATAATAATAATAACCAGAAGATCAGACCTAGTGTCAATAAACAAGAATAAAAAACCTGCCGTCATGTGAATTTTGCTGTTCCGATGGGGACCACGGCTCGAAAATAAAAGAAAGACAAATAATCCAACTTTGCTTAAGGAGAAGAAAAGTTGTGGAACATGTGGAACTACCAATTGTAGTTGGTATGATTGAAACGGTCTGCAAAGACATGAGAAAAGATTAAAAGAATTGGAAATCATAGGAAGAACCGAGACCATCCAGACTACAATATTGTTGAGATCGGCTAGAATACTCAGAAGAGTCCTGGAGACCAGAGGAGACTTGCTGTCATTCAGACTCCAGTGAAAGATCGCTAGTTGATACCGAAGTGAAAACTCGCAAATATGAAAATAGTAATAATAATCCAGAACTAATAATAATAATAATGATAATAAATGGTACATGCACAACCCAGCACCTGTCCTAGAAAATGCCACGCATAAACTCCAATGGGACTTTAACATACAAACGGATCACCTAATCCCGGCCAGAAGACCAGACCTCATAATAATCAAAAAAAAAAAAAAAGAAAATTTGTAAAATTGTCGACTTTGCTGTCCCGGCGGACCACAGAATAAATCTGAAGGAAAGTGAAAAGAAAGATAAGTACCTCGACCTTGCTAGAGAATTGAAAAAGCTGTGGAACATGAAAGTAACGATTGTGCCAATTGTGATTGGTGCCTTAGGCCCAATAACTAAAGGATTATTAAAAGGCCTGGAAGACTTAGAAGTTGGCCGATGGGTAGAGACTATCCAAACGACAGCATGGCTAAGAACGGCCAGAATCCTGAGACGAGTCCTGGAGACTTGAGGAGACTTGCTGTCACTCAAACTCCAGTGATAAACCATCAGCTAATACTGATGTGAAAAACTCTAAAGGAGTAAAAATGATAATAATATTGTAAAAAAATAACTTCTTAGTATAACGCCAAACTAAGGATTTCCGATTGTTTTCTGTGACATGCCTTTCTTTTTTAATTGATCTACTCTCTCTCTCTCTCTCTCTCTCTCTCTCTCTCTCTTACAAGATTATTCCGTTATTCCGGCAGAATAATCTCCGGTCGTCTTCGCAAGACAAACACGTCATTTCCTCGCGGGTCCAGAAACGAAATAGAAAGAACAGCGCGTAATTTATGTAAAGACTAATTGGAACTATTTTTTCTGGTCGAACCTCTTACACAGGCGAAGTGATTTAAAACCTTCTGCACTGTATTAGCTTATGGCAAAAGAGAGAGAGAGAGAGAGAGAGAGAGAGAGAGAGAGAGAGAGAGAGAGAGTGAGTGAGAGAGAGAGAGAGAGAAAGAAAATGATGAGTGACTTTAAATAATTGTCACGGTGTTTCAATTGAAAAACTAATCAATGAACAGAAAAGAAAAAAAAAAGAAAGAAAAAAGAAACAAGAAAAAAGAAACGAAAAAAATCTAATTAAACTCCAAGGTAACACAAAGAGAAACATTGCCAGTGAGTGAGTTGTTATAATGAAATGTATAAAATTCTAGTTGCCTTGAAAAGTTTATAAGAATCTGCACTTAATATCAATGCCAATTCATCATCATCATCATTATCATCGTCATTAAGGTATGCAAACGTCATGTATTCCCCCCCGTCTCTCTCTCTCCAATCAATCTTGTAAGTCTGCGAGACAACATCCAGTGTCCGCACAGTGCTGATGAATATGTTTTAGCTGGTCGGCTAACAGTGGTGTGTCCATGTGCAATAGTCCAACGTTGCTAATCAGTTGATCCTTACTTCACCATCAATGCTCAGCATGTCTTGTTCGTCTTATTCGGCTGGTTTGCGAGATGGGCACTGTGGCCGTACAGCTGTTGTTTTGTAGGGTTATTGCTTCCTGGATTTGTTCGAACAGCTCGTAGCACCCTTGTGTAGTTCCTATCAAGCCTTTTCTCCAAACGCTTCGTTAGAGTGCAAGGTATACAACCATACAGTAGTACTGACACGGTTATTAAGCAAGCACATTTCCCAATAAACGTGTAAATGGAAAATGAAAGTAAACTTCACCTCACTGAAGGTTAAAAAAGCAAACACCACGTCTTTTAAGCAGTTAAAGAGTTAATAATATTCCGATAACCAAAGGTGGATCTTCTGTCGGTGGAATGATCATCACTGGCAATCTTCGCTCCGCATTAGACGGAAGATAAACGCTTCCCAACATATTCAATATATTACATACTCAATATGTACCTTTATCTTCAACCCAGTCGGCTGGGGCTGTAGAATATGTTATAAAATAGCCGAGGGATTTCGGTTCATGCCTTTGAGTTTAGTTAGGCTGAGAACCTTTCGGCTCAGCACATGGGTTAGTTAGGTGCAACATTGAAGCAGGTGTTAACGCGGGTGCGCGCGGGCGGATGGAGGTGTCACTCAGATGTCATAATAGTCTGAAACGAACCGAAGTGACAGGGTACGGGTGACGTCACGCACCGGAGGTTTGTGTGAGAATTTGAAGAGAGAGAGAGTCGGGTACTAGACGCCAAACGAGAAGGATCGACCTTTGGAGCTCGCAGGCGCGAGGCGAACGTGCGCCCTATGGGGGCCGCTCGAATTGGGGGCCAAATGAATAAGACAGCATAGAAGATTGTGTCTCTCCTCCTTACGTCGAAACCTTTAACTCAAAGTTAATAAAAAGGTTTCGTACCTGAACAAGAAGTCGTTACGTGTTTTCGAATTCCGAGATTCCTATGTTCTATCGTAATCAACATTCGATGTCAATTTCACCCATTTCGCACATGGCCATATTCGTGTATCTGACTATATAACAAATACACAAACTGCATCTTTGCAGAGGGATAAGACTTCCCCAACGAGTGTCGTGGATATGACACGAAACAATCCGATGATGAAGCTCTAGTAATGCTGAAGTTTTGGGGAATGCAGAGTACCCCTTTATTGCCATCGCTCCCAGGTCCACTCTGACCCGGAGTGGTAGCACCTGATAGGGTCATATCTATGGGTAAAAAGAACTAAACTGTGTACTTATGCAAAACTGAATTGTTTGAAATAGAACTATTTTTGACATTAAAACTCCGTACTTATGCTAAACTGAATTGTTTGAAGTAGAACTGTTTAAATGTATAAGAAAGGTTTGGGCATTAATTAACCTACAATGGTTGATAAGCCATAAAACCAAACCAAACTAAACAAAACCAACGCATCCTATGTATTACATATTCAATATGTACCAATATCCTCAGCCCAGTCGGTCGGGGCTTAGGATACACAGACTGCATCTTTACTGAGGAGTAAGACTCCCCACCGACAATGAATGTCCTGATAATTACATTAAAAGACCTAATGGTGACGTTCCAATAATGCTGGAACTTTGGGGAATGTAGAGTACCCCTTCATTGTCATTACTCCCAGATCCACTCTAATCCGAAGTGGTAGCATCTGATAGGGTCCTATCGATGAATCAAATAAAACTGTTTAACAATTAAACTGCAAACAAATGACTGATGTTTATCGAATTATTGGAATAGTACTGTTTGACTATTTAACTGTATGTAAACAAACGACTGATGTTTAATTGAATTGTTAGTGATACATAGTAATATTTGAAACTCTTTAACTGTGTGCTTAAATTGAATTGTTGGTATTACAGAGCGATGCTAGAAACCATTTAACTGTGTGCAAATAAAACGATTTATGCTAATTTAGAATCATTGAAACCATTTAGGTGAGTTCAAACAATTGATTAATACTAAATTGAACTATTCGGGTTAGAATACTTGGAACCATTTAACTGTGTGCAAACAAATGAGCTTTAGCTTTTTTTAAAATGTCATCTACAAACTATGCATTTACAAATTATATATAATATGTATAAAGAAGATTTGGCATTAAATAACCTACAAAGGTTGATATGCCATAAACATCAATCAAACCATAAACCGATATCCTATATATTACATATTCAATATGTACCAATTAAAAAACATCTTGGTTAGACATCCATACAATTACTATTATAAAAGCAGCAGCAGCCCCAGCAACAAAACCTTCAACAGATTATGACCTTGGCATCAGACTTGGTTTCGTGGCCAAAGCATCCTTACCACAAACTCTGGGCTTGCCAAGTCCAATAGTTATCGTCGTAGGAGATGAAATCGGAAAACAGAGTTCAAATCCTGGACCAGGCTACTTGTGTTTCACTTCGCACTAATGCTCTTGGGAAAGGCATGAATCCATCAGTCCTCCCCTCAACTATGGGTAAATAGTAGGACAGATTTGGCTCTTTAATCTTGGTTAAGTAATCAGTCTAAGAGAAAGAAAATTCTGAATTCAAACAGCTTTACTACTCTTAATATTGACCTTGTGTCACATAATACCCGTGAGGTACCAAGATCAGGTAGAAGGTACATCTGAATTGATTTTGTATTCCTGCCGGATATATATATATATATATATATATATATATATATATATATATATATATATCCGGCAGGATATATATATATATATATATATATATATAATATATATATATATATATATGAAAGTAAATAAAGGATTATAATCCGACAATATGAAGAAAAATTGATGATAAGTAATCCAATAAATCTCTCCTTCCACTTGGATTACCTTGTTATCAATTTTTCTACACACACACACACACACACACACACACACATATATATATATATATATATATATATATATATATATATATATATATATATATATATATATATATATATATTACAATTTAATGGAGACTCAAACTCGGTTAAGTCGTCATAATAAATTTATTTCGGCGGAGAATATTGCTATACTCTCCGTCTCGCCAGATGACTCTTTACATGCTTCTCTCTCGTCGCAGAGAAGCGAATGTGGAGTTACAGTTGGCCTACTGGTTAGAGTGTTCGCCAATGGTCCGGGAGACCTGGGTTCAATCCCAGGTTGAGTCATACCAAAGACTTTAAAAATGGTACTTGATATATCCCTTGCTTAACACTCAGCAATATAAGGTATGTATCGAGGGTAAAGTGGAGCAAGTCAGGGAAAGGAGTAGCGCCCTCCCCTTCACCTCGGTGTAGTAGCTATCGAAAAGGGAGCCTTCTGGTTGCCCTCGACTACTGTCGCCAACTTTACTTACTATATAAAAGAAATTAAGATTTCATCTTTTTATGTTTGTCTCATACGTATAATTTTTTCCTGTATCAACTAAAATACAATCATTAAATGAAACTCAAGAGATTCGCTTGATGATGGAGGTTAAACTGATGATCGTATCTTAGTTGACAAATGAAACTGTTAGTTACGATAGCAACATAAAAAAAAAGAGATCTTAATTTCTTTTAGTTTTTGTCCTGCTCGACTGACCAGTATTTGAGCACTTTTCTGACTGACAAAAACGTTTTTAAACGATTTGTTTGTTTACCCCATATATATATATATATATATATATATATATATATATATATATATATATATATATAAATATATATATATATATATATATATATGTGTGTGTGTGTGTGTGTGTGTGTGTGTGTGTGTGTGTGTTATAATTTGTGAGTTAGCGTAACGATTACCAGCACTGAATCACTAGACCAAGTATTTAGATAGTTCTGCTCGTCTTTTGGTTCAGGTTGATGGTCATGAGAAAATGGGAATTTTATTTAAATCATTCAAGACAAAAATAAAAAGGAGAAAAATAAATGAATAAAAAAGAATGGAAAGAAAGAAGAAAAGAAAAAGAGAGAAAGAACACGAATCAACGCAGAAAAAAAGTAAAGTATAAAATATTTTTAGTGAGAGTGACAAAATAAAAAAATAAAAATTAAAGGAGGGACAGAGAAAGAAAATAATGGACAGGGAGAGAGATTAAGTAGTGTAGTCTACCTAGTTAACGTCACTCTTTCTCTTTCTCTCTCTCTCTCTCTCTCTCTCTCTCTCTCTCTCTCTCTCTCTCTCTCCACACACACATATATATATATATTGCTTTGAGCGACGCCGAATGATACATTGCGTTACAATAACAACAAAATTTCGATTTTCTGCTTGATATTGTGCAATTGGTATACATTCAGTATATTTATAGGTGTGTGTGTGTGTGTGTGTGTGTGTGTGTGTGTGTGTGTGAAATTGTATTTTAAATTAAAGAGGATATTTGATTATTACTGCGCACGATAAAGCATAGATAAATATAAAAGCATTCACTATTTTATTTCTTGTCTTTTCCGGATTGCGGGTCTGGAAATTACGTATCCTCAGTCAGCAATACTATTAAACATAAGTCAATATGCAAATTAGATGAAATAATTGATAATTATGAGTAATTGCAAATGATAATAAAGGAGAAACAAACTAGAATCTTAAATATATGAACATAGAGTGGCACGCAAAAGTAATCAATCTAATCAACATTTAAAGTTTAAATTCGTTGAAAGTTTATTTTAATCGTCAGAAAGCATGAGATAATATTGAAACAGTTTGCCATATTGTTGCGATTCCATATATATATATATATATATATGTGTGTGTGTGTGTGTGTGTGTGTGTTCGCGGCGGGTCAGGAATTTGCCCGGCAAAGTTTATTACTTGGCCCCTGAAGCGTTCCAAATGGGAAATGCTGAATTGATCAAGCATCTTGTTTATTTTTGTGTGACGACCCTGCATCAGTCTCGATTCGTGTGTGACCCCCTCTACAAACTGTCTTTAGATCAAATCTGACTTGGAAGTAAGTCGGATAACAGGGTTTCATTTACAATTTGACTCAGGTTCGGGAATTTACCAGGAAATGTTTCATATGCTATACCAGTAGTTGTCACTTGATTGGCCAAATCATCATAATGTTCATAAACTTCCTTGTTCCCAGGAAATGGAAACATTAGTTTAGTTTTTTTTTTTTTCTTTTTGTTTGACGGCCTATCAACCTTTATGGGTTATTTAATTCCAAAGCCATCCTTGTTGTTCTTCTAGTTGTGATACTATTCAACCTATAGCTTGGGGAATAGAGGAGTTCATGCCTTTCCCAACGGTATTAGTCTTAAAGTGGACATAATAGCGCGACTGGAGCTCGAACTCTCTTACTACGTTGTCGCAGCTCAGCATGTTAGCCGTTACGCTCCGGGGATTCCTCACTTTATTTAGTCTAACTTATAACAATTTACTTTAAGACATAACAATGTTCAAATACTTCGCAGGAAATAGTTTCTTACACAGTAATGGCTTTTTTCTGCTCCCATTGTTAAATATTTTCAAGAAAGAACAATTTTTCTCTTTCTTTTTACAATTTTATATTTTCTCTTTTTTGTTCTTATCTATCAATTTCATTTTTTTTTCTTTCTTTAAAGGAAGAAAGAAAAAGAAGGAAATAAAGTCCTCTGTAATTTATTCATTTATTTATTCTTTCTCGGCATTTTTTTTTTTCTTTGCGGAATTTTTTCTTTCTCTTTCTTCTTTTTCTTTTTCACATTGTTGAGCTTCCGCAATTTCCACCATCGATTTTTTTTTTTTTCAAATTTTATTTTTTTATATTAATTTCATCTTTCTAAGCAAATATTTCTGATCAGTCTTCTTTCTTTCTTTCTTTCATTTAATTCGTCCCCTAACTCTTCCTTCTTTTGTATTTCTTTATTCCAGAACTTTCTTTTCACCTCTTTTCGTATTTTTATCTATTTACCACAATTTCCGATTCCTTTCTCAATATTTTCTTTGTATCCCCTACTTGTATTTATCTTACTCGGCTCCCACTGCAATCCTAATTTCTTCTTCTCCTCTATATTTCTCGCTTCTAACCCCCCAAACCCATCTTCATCACCCTCAATTATTCGAACAACAGCCATGTCGACTTGTTATCCACTGACACCTCAACAGTACTCAACACCATGTCAACAGTTACTATCTATCAATTAATCTTTTTCTTGTTTTTCATTACCAACTCTAAATTCATTCCTTTCTTCTTCTTTCTTTCTACCTTTCTTTCTTTCCCTGTTTTTTTTTTTTTGTTTTTTTTTTTTATCTTTCAAATCACTGCTATCCACCTGTCCAACAGTATAAATCACATTTTCGTCCTCAATGGATGCCAACAGGACCCAGGCATTCACTACCCAAAATTTTGAAAAGAAAAAAGCAAAAGATAAATGAAACAAAAAGAAAGCAACCTGCCTGTCACTTTCTTATCTCTAAAAACCATAAAAGTAGCCTGTCTTAGATTTGTAAGCGAAAGGTTTAAAATTTGTTCAAGACTTCGTAAACTTAAAAAAAAAAAAAGAAAAGAAAAAAAGAAAACTTTTACAATTCTTGCGAGTTTGAGTCTCACTAGAAGTCCCACACTTGTGGTCTTGAGTGCAAGCAGAGTTCGAAAGGGTGCTGAAAAGTACTCGGCCCAACCAAGAAAGTTATGACTATTAGAAAATATTGAACATTTTTGGAATGATTGTTCGTTTGTTTGAGTTTTATGGCATATCAATTTTTGAAGGTTATTTAATGCCGAATCCATTTTTATCCAAATAAACTGTTCTATTTCAAACAATTCAGTTTTATATAAGTACACAATTCACATGTCAAGTTTAGAACAATTTCTGAAGCGTAGTACACCTAGTGAAAATCAAACTCACTCACAATGGTGTGTTAGCCCAACTTGTTAACGACGCCGCGCGGGAAACCCCTTCGAAATAAGCATTACGTAAATTGTATACCATGTGCAGCATGTTTGGAATATCCAGTGAGAATGACTCACTATTTGCTTGCAATTAATCTACGAGACTAGTTTGCTCATATCATAACACGACGACAGGATAACCGTTCATTTCATATGCATATGCTCTGATAGATCAAAAAACATGAGATTTCGATAGCCCAGTGACTTTGTATATATATATGTATATACTGCTATGGACAGACTTTAGAGATCATGACTCTTTATAGCTTCCTCTGATTTACCATGTCTGTCCTTGGAAGACTGATCTACTGTTTCTATTTACACAGTTTTAATTTAGAGTTGTTATTCTCCTAGACTGGTTGCTCACAACCATGGCTATAGAACCTAAAGCAGCCCAGATATTTTACCAATAGCTGAAGATGAAGTTGATTTATGTCTTTGTCACGCGTTCTGATGAGGGTTGAGCTCTAACCACAGAGTTCAAAAGATAAATTACAGAGCCCAAACCAAACTTACTTAGATGCAAAACAATATCAACATATCGACTTTTAACGTTATAACATTAAATGCAATAAACTAGCTACCTGTGCTTACAAGAGTTAAAACATTTTTCTCTCGTGAACAAGCTTGCATGCCTAAATATTAAATTCCAAAAAGGAAGGAAAATTATGGACATACCAACCTAAATAACTCTAAAGCACAGCCAGATTATATATTTATAAGCACAAAGTGGAGAAACAGTTCTTTAAACTATTTGGCATACTCCTCCTTCAAGATTATCTTCCGATAACAAAAGTAAATATTGGCTTGAGTTTACTCGGAAATAAGACACAAGCAGATAAAATTACACAGTATGACTTGTCCTCACTCGCCAATAGGGATATAAGCAATCAATATACAGTAACTGAAATAAATAAATTTGATACTCCTCAGGAGACATCTGAACGATATATTCCGCAAGATGAATATGAAAACTTTGTTACTACCCAAATGGAAGCAGCAGCCGAGTGCATACCAACTAAACCAAGAGTTAAATATATAGTTCACTGGGAGTCAATAGCTGTCTGAGGAAAATGAGACATGAAAAAATTGGTTTTATTTGATTAGCTGATAACATATCAGGCTAACAGATTCTCCAGACAATTTTCCACAGGTTTTGAATTCAAAGTCTTTCCTTGCCCATGAGCAGTTGCTTTACCAAGAGATTTTAGTCTATCCTACTATTTCACCGATGGCTGCAAAGAGAAGATATAGATACGTATTTTTAATATATATTCGCACAAAGTGAAATGCAAAATGATTTTAGTCTTCATTAACATCGTTATGTGCCACATAGCGCCCCATTCAATGGTCCAACCAACGTCATATGTGCCGCGTAGAGACCGTTATGTAACATCTCTATCTAATACCGTAGTAAACCCACCAAGAATGTATGGCCATCCACAACAATAGCAAAGCAAGAAATCCAATAAAAACCCATGCGCAGAAACTTAGGGACGCTCAGAGAGAACTAAAACATACCAAAAATAATGACTAGAATGTATCCAACGCCAAATAATTAAAATAAGAGATTTACGGTTACAATGGCAGGCTGTAAATGAAGTGAACGGAAGGAAAAGCACCTCGAGAAAAAATCTAAAACTGCCAGCCAAGAAGAAAGACTGCAGTAGTGGAAAGAATATTTCAATAATCTGCTTGGAAAACCTCTGGAAATCATAGATAAATCTACTAAAGAAATTATCAATAGCCAATTAGGCATCAAACTTTGACAGTTTATGAAAGAAGAACGCAATAGTATAGAGGCTTACGTGTTCAACTGCAACATCCTAGTACACGAGTTCAAACTCCAGTCGCGCTATTACGTTCTCTTTCGGACTAATACCCTTAAGAAAGGTATGAACCCTCCTATTCCTCCCAACTATGGGTTGAATAGTACGACATCTCTTCTTCTACAAGGATAGCTTTGGAATTAAATAATCCACAAAGGTTGATATGTCATTAAGAAAGAAACCAAACTTCGCCGAGACAATCATATTGTGAAATTGCTTTGTTTATTTTGCTTGTAAATCAACCCCTTCATTGTTTGCGTATTTGTCTGTTCGTCCCCGTTTCTTTCTTGTTAACCTATTTATCTGCAATCATTTCTTTCTATCACTCTCGTATCATCAAGTCAGATCTTTCCTTCTCCTCTCCAATTTTCTCCTCTCTCTTGTATTATCACACACGAGGGTATAATACGTTTATCTTTAAACCGATTTTAACTCGGTCGAGACAGTTGCAGAAACCCATACTCGACCTCTTTTCGCCTCTGCTCTATGACTAGCAAAGACGTTGTCTCTGGCACAACCAGTACACTGTAAAGCGACATGATTATATTTTATCTACCTGTTTTATGTAAGCCATTTGCTATTTTGTACCCCTTCTACATACTGCTTGTTCATGGAACAATATGAGTATAGTTCTAGATCTTTGGACATGTTTGTGCATTCTTTCTTTTTAATACAAATTGTTTGTATATAAAAGGTTAAATCTTCTTATATATACAAATAAGTCTATTTTTCTTTTTTGTGTTGTATATCATGAATTTGATTTGGTTTTTCTGTTAAATGGCATATTTTAACACATAACTGGAAGGATACATGAGTTCATGCCTTCTTCAAAGGAAATAGTACAAAAGGGAACTTAATAGTGCAACTGAAGTTCGAACTCTCTTACTACAATGTTGCATGTTCGACACTAGGCCATGTGGGCTCCTCCAGTTTATCTCGGCTAAAACATAAACTTTTATATTTCTGGAAGAACAGCAGTGATACTATTTAATCCATAGCATGAAGAATAAGGGGGTTCCTACTTTTCTCAAGGGTATTACTCCGAAAGTGAACATAATAGCACGACTGGGGTTCGAACTCGCTTATCACGATGTCACAGTCCAGCACTTTATCCACTACGTCATGGGCAATCTACTCATATCACCACTATACAAGTATTCATATTAGTCCTTGGAGAGCTGGGACTCGAATAAATATCTTCTCTAGCATCAAGCACACTAATATCAGAAATATACAGACGAAATTACAAATCAAACAATAACTCAATTTCTAGTCCAAATTACAACGTCGTAATCATCTGATTTATGTACAGTTGTATATCTTACCAAGGGAGATAACTCTAGGTGTTGTTGTTTGGTTGTTTTGTTTTACGGCGTTTCAACCCTTTTCGGGTCATTTAACGCCGAATGAAGTCATTTTGATAAAAGTTTCAAACAATTCAGTTTAGTATAAGTATAGTTTTTTTTACACACAGTTAGATGTCAAAAGTTAATTTCAAACAATTCAGTTTAGCATAAGTACACAGTTTAGTTCTATTTGCCCCATAGATAGGACCCTTATCAGGTGCTACCACTCCGGGTCAGAGTGGACCTGGGAGCGATGGCAATGAAGGAGTACTCCACATTTTCCAAAGCTTCAGCATTACTAAAGCCTCACCATCAGATTGTTTAGTGTCATACCAGGACACTCGTTGGGGAAGTCTTACCCCTCTACAAAGATGCAGTCGGTGTATTCTGCATCTCCAGGTGACTGGGTCAAACTCTGAGTATATTTTTATTTTAATGCCATTGTTTCACAGTAATCATAATTTTATTTTTCTCACCCACCATGATTTTTTTTTTAGCTTTGAACAAAAAATGACAAGAGAAAATGATAAAGTACAAAATACTTGTTGAATACTGATAGTTTTAGCTTTTGGAACATGACTGTGCATTCTCCCTTTTTTAGTACCACTTGTATGTATATTATCTAGATAAGAGGTTACGTTTTCTTGTATGTACAAATATGTTTGTTTTGTTTCTCTTTTCGTTACGTTTAGTGTTAGTATATAACGAATATACTAATACTAATATTGGTCCGCAGAGAGTGAGGACTCGACTAAAATATCTTTCCTTTCACCGAGGATTCCAATCGTACAATATCAGCAAATTTAAGATGGTTTAACTATTTTTATTTATTTTTCCTTCGATTCTTTCCCAGTTTATTGTTTCGTGACATGCTTTCAAGACATGCAGTTAATAATCTAGGCGAAATCGTATCACCTTGCCCCACTTTTTTTTAATTATTTGTGCTTTTATATAGTCGGATTATTACAGTACCATTTCCATAGATATTTTCTACAACTTTTATATAGTTTTCGTTAATACTTTGACCTCACCCTGAATTAAAAACTGGCAAGTGTTCCACTGAGTCAAATGTTTTTTATAATCTGAAAAAAAAAAAAAGAACTAAAGGCAACAAGCTTGTTTTTAATCATCTATCTGTGGGTGAAATAACACATATTTTGAGGTCAATTTAAAGATGCAAGTAGACACCTCACGTGGTGTAATGGTTAGCTAGCTAGGCAAGCAGACCATTGTTAGAGAACTCCATTCTTCTGGCCTTGTTGCTAAACTAGACTCTGCAAAGTAAATGATTTGATCCAATGATTTTAACGGCATGTTAACCTGTCTAGGGTTATTTTATACTCAGAAGTCAGAGAATTGCATTCATTGTATATGTATATTTACATTTTTTCATGTAGTGGTTTCGTAAGAGTGTTTTGCTCTCAGTTATATGATATCAAGTATTCTAATCCAATACAAATAATTTTCACACAGTCGTAGAGTTTCAAGTATTCCTAGCTAGAAATAGTAATTATTTCTATTTAATAATAGTCATTTGTTTGGATGTAGTTATATCGCTTCAAGTAACTAATAATTCTTAGTAAAGAATTATAGTTTCAATTCACTAATGGCCCGGGAGACCTGGGTCCAATCCCAGGTCGAGTCATACCAAAGACTAAAAAAATGGTACTTGATGCCTCCTTAACACTCAGCTTTATAAGGTAGGGATCAAGGGTAAAGTGGAGCAATCTAGGGAAAGGAGTAGCACCCTCCCCTACATTTCGGTGTAGTAGCTATCTAAAAATGAGCCTTCTGGACACTCTCGACTACAGTCACCAACTTTACTTTTTTTACTATTCCTACCTAATACAAATAATTTGCACACAGTTATATGGTTTCAAGTATTTCTTCCTTATACAAATGATTGTATGGTCTCAAGCAATTATTTCTATATGACAATAATCATTTCTTTACACACAGTTATGAGGAGAGTCCCCGTAGCGCAATGGCTAACGTGCTGGACATTTTAGTAAGCGAGTTCGATGTCCAGTCACACTAAAATGTTCATTTTTGGACTAATACCCGTGGGAAACTTATGAATTCCTTTATCCTCTCTCCCAAGTTATAGGTGAAATAGTACTACTGTTGTCCCTCTGGAAAGATTGCTTTGGCATTAAATAACTCCCTAAGGTTGATATGCCATTAAATAAAAAAAATGAACCGAACAAACAACAGTTATATGGTTTCAAGTAACTAATGACAATCCTTAGTAAACGATTATAGCGTCAATTAACTATTCTTAATACAAACAATTCACAGTTATATGATATCAAGTATTCTTATCTTAGTTGGCGACTGTGGTCGAGGGCAACCAGAAGGCTTTCTTTTCTATAGATACTACACCGAGGTGTAGGGGAGGGCACTACTCCTTTCCCTGGAATGCTCCATTTTACCCTGGATATGTACCTTATATTGCTGAGTGTTAAGCAAGGAGGTATCAAGTACCATTTTTAAAGTCTTTGGTATGACGCGATCTGGGATTGAGCCCAGGTCTCCCGGACCATTGGCGAACACAGTTTCAAGTATTCCTATCTAATACTAATAATTATATGGTTTAAAGTAATTATTTCTATCTAATAATAATCATTTGTTTGCACAGAATTTCAAGTATCACTATCTGATATTAATATTTCATACGCAATTATATGGTTTTAAGTAATTATTTCTATTTAATAATAATCATTTGTTTGCAAACAGTTACATGGTTTTAACTATTAATAATGCTATTTGGAAAACAATTGTAACTATACTTTACAGAAATAATTAAACAGTTATATGGCTTCAAATATTATATTGATTACAAATAATCTTGCAACAAATCTACTTGACCCATAGATGAGACCCAAACAGGTATTACCACTCCGTGTTAAAGTGAACCTGTAAGCAATGGCAACGAAGGGATACTCCACTCTTTCCAGATCTTCAAACCAAGAGCCTCACCATCAGAAACACTTTAATATCTTAAACAAGACAACTACCCCCTTTTTAGGGGGATCTTACTTCTCTGCGGGGGATATATTTAGTGAATGACAATTTATAGGTATCTATTCTGCAGTTGAATTCAGTTGCTTAAAGATTCAATGTGTGCCATTTTTCCACCCTCTCTCTCTCTCTCTCTCTCTCTCACGCACACACACGCGCATACACATTCACACAGAGACATCATCACTTCCGTCACCATTAACACCACCTTGGATTTGATGTAACCAGATTTTTACCATCCATTTACAAATCCCATTCGTACAGGACCCCAAAACTAAATTTAGGTTATTCCTTAATGGTTAATGTACTGGACAGCAAATAGTTATAAGTAAGTTCGAACTCTAGTCGCACTAGTGCGTTCACTTTCAGACTAATATCCTCGGGAAAAGTGTGAACCCCTTTATTTCTCCAACTATGGGTTAAATAGTTCTTTTCCCAGGATAGATTTATCATTAAATAACCCTGAAGGTTGATATGCCATTAGACAAAGAAACCAAACCAAAGACTCAACAAAAGTCTTGGATTGAAAACATTTTCTTCAACCTGTAGTTTAGTTTGGCTTCTTTGATTAATGACACATCAACCTTTTTGGATTATTCAATTCCAAAACCATCCTTGTAGAAGAGCAACAGTAGTACTATTTAAACCATAGCTTTCTCAAGAGTATTAGTCCAAAAGCTAATGTAATAGTGCGACTTGAGTTTGAACTCGCATACTAGGAAGTTGCAGAACGGCTCTTAAGCCACTACGATCGGGAACTCAACACTCTTTAACCTTAGTTAAAGGGTTTAGGAATAATCTTTTTTTTAAATTGCTAAATTCCCTTTTACTATCAATTTTTTTAAAAATTTGGATATGCAAAATTAGGTTTGGAATTCGACGTTTAAAGGTTAGAATGGAAATGAAATTCGACTGGGACATCGATGTACCCCAACCGGAAGTGAAAAAGTAAAATAGAGAGCCGGGTATGGCGTTAAGGAGTCTCAAAGAAAAGACCGAAGCTTGTATGAGATTTTGGCAAAACCTTTTATGGTCTTTTTGTAGAATCACCTTGTGTTACGCAGGAATGTATAACTTATGAAATAGGCGGGGGCTAGACTAATTAAAAACGAATTATATATATATATATATATATATATATATATATATATATATATATATATATATATATATATATATATATATATATATATATATATATATCAAGTGGTGTAATGGCTAGTAAGCTAGGTCCGTAGACTCTTTTTAGTGAGTTCGATTTTCACAGGGTGCCCCGTACTTTTGACTTTGTGCCACATATAAGCTAACCTTAGCTAGTAATTAAATGTTTATTTTTTTTTTTTAATCATAGCCTGAGGTAAGTACAACGGAAAAAGGAGTGTTTAAGTTTTTTTTTTTTTGCATTTCTCCTTGGGAAGATAGAAATTAAACCATGCATAAAAATCTTGTCCAATCTTGAAATGTTTTTCTCATAAAGATTCAAAATAACTTCGCAATATATGCTTACAAGTAATCAGTACTCAATTAAAAATTAAGTCATCGGAGGTGTTTGTTTGTGTGTGTGTGTGTGTGTTGCTTTTTTTTTTTCCCCCTTTTTGTAAAGAAAACCGAAAACATAGCCGTTCGTTGATAAGTGAAGGTACAAAAAGGCCATTTGCTAACCTCTCTTTCTCCGATGAGCAGGTCATGTGCACCCTCGGGATCAGGCTTATTTAACATCCTGAGGGTCGTACTCGTTTCTATTACAAATGATGGTGAGTACATCGCGTTCTCCACGGGTGAAACACACACCGTCGTGTGATAGGGTTCGCAGTAAGATATATTCCAAATATATCCTTTTATCACCCACAAGAAAAGGTAGCAGCGGGTGTCCATAGATAACAAAACTACACATGATTCTTATTTCTTAATTGAGTATTGACTATTTAGAAGTATGTTTTTGAGAGTAACTTTCGGCCCTTAAGGCTTTTTCTCAACTCTCTCTCTCTCTCTCTCTCTCTCTCTCTCTCTCTCTCTCTCTCTCTCTCTCACTGAGACACACACACACACATATGATGTTTAGAATAGGAGCTCAAAAATATATTATTCTAATACTTTAAACAGGATCTGCATTTGTCCGAATGTTCGAAAATTCATGAAGACGACGTATTTTTCACACACACACACACACACACACACACACACACACACACACACACACACACACACACACACACACACAATGGTTGGAAAGGTTGGGTTCTTTAACCTTCATATGATAAGAGTCTTGGAGAAGGACAACATTGAATTCAAACTAGTTGTACTCTGCTTAAGAATTGACCTTGCTCGTGTTGTAGGAATTGGGTTAACATACACACACACGCATACACACACATACATACATACATACACACACACATACATATATATTTATTTATGAGGTAGTTTGTTATGTATATGAATAAACAGTACTCAATATCGGTGGTAGAGCATATATATCTAAATGAGACTTGGTCTGATGATAGGCAAGAAACTGACAGACGCCAACCGCTGTTAACTCTGTGTCTACACTATTAAACTTCTGCGTCTCTTTTCAGAAAGTTCCACCCCGTTAGAAAGCTTCATCCTTCGACCATGCAACCTTTAGTGACGTCAGAGAACAGATCTAATATTATCCAACCCGATTTCATTTAATATTACGAAGCATTTTTATATTCCATACTAAACCCATAATTTCCACTGGGCCGAAATAACAGCCTTAACCATAAACTGACTAGTGGCGACTTCTAATGACGTCAGAGGTTAGCATTCCTCTTCAAGTAATCTTTATAGACTAATTTTCTACCTCAAAAGTCCAAGCGTTTGCTTCTCATAAGACATATACGACCAAGCGACTAAGCAAGCAATCGCCGGTTGTATTAGTTCACATTGTATTGTTGTTTCTGGAAAGAGGGAACTGACAATGCAGAAGGCTGTGTTCACTATTTTAACCTTACCTTTGTACTATCATCGATTTGCCTTTTGACCTTTTATATCGTCTGCTGCGTCCCTAATAGTCTGTGGTAGACATTTAAACAAATGGTCACTGATTTTGACGTCATCTCTACTAAAAAAGAAAAAAAAAGAATGGAAGGCAGGAAATACTGAATTATTTATCAGCAGTCAACGGCATCCAAGAGACGAAAGATAGAGGCGAAACCAGGATCTTTTGTCGTTGTCGTTTTTTTTTCTTTTTCTTTTTGAGAAGAGAAACTGATGTTTTTTCAGCGACAAAGAAGGGTTATAACCTAAAGCTGACAAGCGAAAAAGAAATGGAACAAGTTATAAACAAATGATTTTTAAAAAAATAAGACACTCACTCTCCATCTCTGGTAACTAGTAAGTCAGACTGTGCTCTAACTTTGGTACAGCCCGCGGGCTAGTACAAAGAAAACTGATTTCAAACCATAGACTTGGGGATGGATGGGCTCTGTCAGATTATTCCTGTCCAGGACATACTACCAAACCAGGTTACGAGACTAGAGACCAATACATACACACTTATTTTCGTAGGGAAGAATGATTAATAAAATAATTTTTGGACTGGAAAGACTTGCTCTAAAATTGGGAAATCTTTCGAATGAAAGTTCAGTGATTCCTCCGAATAGAGTTTTCTGGTTACCAGTGAAAATTGTAATTAAAGATTAGAATTCAACAATTAACAACTGAAATACCACCTAAAATCAGCCACAATGAATAATGAAGTAAAAAAGATACTTTATCTAGCATAATTGTTGTACTAACCTGTCGGTCGAGCTTGGAATACGCTCTGACTGAGAAGTAAGACTTCTAAAAATACATATCCTGGGTATGTATTTACCAAACTCCTCCGTCACGTGCAGAATGTAACACAAGGTGAATATTTTATCGAAGTATAACTGGTTTGATATTAGAGATTTCCTTCTCCGAGATAAGTTGCCGCACTAAGGATAAACAACCCTGTCTACCTTACTATTTACACATAACTGCAGTAGGAAAAGAAGAAGAAATGGATTCATGCCTTTTCTAAGGGTATTAGCACGAATGGGAAACGCAAACATCCGAGTCCGGGATTTGAATTTGTGTAACCTTGTCCATTTCCCAAGATGATAGCCGTCAGATCACGCACCTCCATCCAAAGGGGTTTCCTCGATATGAGAGCAGTTTCCGTGGCGTAGTGAATAACGTGCTGGACTGCGGCCTCGAAGTCAGCGACTTCAAACTCCAGTCATGCTATACCATTTATTTGGGACTAATACGGATGGAAAAGGTATAAAACACCTTATCCTTATTTAACCCAACTATATATATATATATATATATATATAAAAGTAAAAGTAAAGTTGGCGACCATATTCGAGGGCAACCCAAAGTCCCCTTTTCAATAGCTACGACACCAACGTGTAGTAGAGGGTGCTACTCCTTTCCTTGGATTGCTCCACTTTACTCTTGACATGTACCTTATATTAGGCCAATATATATTGCCATGATGGTTAGTGTTCACCAATGATTCGGAAGACCAGGGTTCAATCCCAGATCAAATTTTATCAAAGTCTCAAAAATGGCACATGAAGCCTCTTTGTTAAACACTTAGCATTATAATGTACTGATGAAGGGTAAGTGGTGCTATCCAGGAAAAGGAGCGGCGCCCTCCCCTACACATCGGTGCAGTTAGTTATTGAAAAGGGTGCGTTCGCGTTACTCTCGACTAGGGTGGGCCAACTTATATATATATATATATATATATATAATGAACACACCTAATAAGACAAATAGGAATACTTGAGAAAAAAAGGTTTTGTGAAGAAAAGTTGTTTTTTCTTTAAAGTTTTTAAAAAAATTTATATGCTCTGAAAAAAAAGCGACGAAAATTGAACTGGTTATGTAGCATACCCACCCGTTGAATTAAATATTATATATATATATATATATATATATATATATATATATATATATATATATATATATATATATATTACCAGGTTTGAGTTTCCTTCTAATTGCACTGTATACGCTCTGTATATTAGTTTTGTTAAATAAACCTGGATAGAAAAAAATATATCCATAAAAATAGCCATACATCAAGCACTCCCATAGATTTATATGAAATTCCTCATATATTCTAAACGCGAATAATCCACACCCACTCTCTTCGGACGCTGGCCGGATATTACTGATATATATATATATATATATATATATATATATATATATATATGTGTGTGTGTGTGTGTGTGTGTGTGTAGATGTGTGAGCACTAATCAACTCCGAATACTGTAACCAACTTAATGCCTTGTGTCAGACTAAAACAAATATGACAAAAACAGATTGTCTCTTTTTAAATGACAATAACAGATTGAAGTTTTGAATTGTTTTTAAACAATTATTTTCCAGTTTTTGCGCAAACAAAATACGATTCAAGCCAGCCTTGTGTTTGTTTATAAATGGAACCCATGGCGCCTGGCAGTGACGTAATAGATAGTTAGTTCATCTTGTCTGTTAAAACAATGAAATAGGTTTTATCCTCTCTAGATTCCTTGTATTTGTCTCATACCAAAAACCAAACAAGTTTTTGCAAATAACTCTGGAATTCTATTAAAATTTCTTCTTTAAGTATCAAATTTCCATATGACACCTTCCATTTGAAAATGAAGTGCCAGATATCTTGAGTTAAAGCCTAAATTTTCGTTATTTTTTTGGTTTCTTTGTTTAATGGCATATCAACCTTCATGGGTTTTTTAAAATATCATTCTTGTAGAAGAACAGCAGTGATACTATTTAACCCATAAATGAGGGGATAAGGAGATTCATACTTTCCCAGGGGTATTAGTCCGGGTGTGAATATAATAGCGCAACTCGGTTATTTCAAGGTCACAGTCGAGCACTTTACCCATTAGCCCACTGGGATTCTCCTCTAAAAGTTACTTGTAACACTGCTTGTTTTACGAGTTCTAAGATGGTTCACCTCCCGCCGTTGTTTTTGTATTTGAACTGATTTTGGCTTATGTTTACGTCATACCATAAAAGGACTGTTGGTGATCAGGTGGTTGGTGGGTTGATTTTACGTCATATCAATCCTTGTTGGATAGTTTAATGCCGAACTCAGTCTTTTTGCAAACAATTTTCTGGTTTCAAGCAAGTCATGAGACTCGTGTGCAATGAATAATTGCATCAAGTAACTATTCTTAATATCAATAATTTGCACAGTTATTCCTATCTAATACTAACAATTTTTATTTATTGCGGACTTTTTGTCGTCATATGGTAGGTTTTTTTTGTGTGTGTATGTGTGTGTGTGTGTGTGTTGTTTCTTCTTTCACTACGTTTCGGCCAAATTTCACCTCTGGCCTTCTTCAGGTGATTTACCGCGACCTCGGATAGGAATGATAAGTCTTGGAACCGTATCTCCAGTAATTACTGCCTTCCATAGTTGTTGTCTATTGCACCACGTTTTTGACCAAGTAAACCTCTGGCTTTGGTAGGAATTGAAACCGCTATCTTCTGATAATGCATACTAAACAACTCACTCAACGTCTCTATCCGCTGCGCCACGGGCCCCGAAGGATGGATTTTTTGGTCTTATCATCCTTATCTGGTCTTCCATAGTCGGGTCCGTACCGAATTTTTGTAATAGTCTTTTAACTGGAATCATTTTGAGATGAGGCTTTTTAATCTGAGAACTAATTTTTATTTATTGCGGACTTTTTGTACTCATCTTGGTAGCTTTTTTTTTTTGTTTTGTTTTGTTTTCCGCAATAAATAAAAATTAATTCTCAGATTAAGAAGCCTCATCTCAAAATGATTCCAATTAAAAGACTATTCCTATCTAATACTAACAACTTGCACACAGGAGTATGATTTCAAGTATTCTTATCCTATACTAATAATTTGTTCATAATTATATAGTTTCAAGTACTCCTATCTAATATTAATAATTTTTTTTAACTATTTGACTCATAGATTATACTAACGGGTATTACCACTCTTGATCTGCGTGGACCTTAGGGTAACGCCAATAAAGGAGTGACGCCACCCTTTCGAAAACTTCATAACTGGAGCCTCATTTTCGTATTTAGTTTAGTGTCCATAACACCCTTTCGGGTTGAGAGTTTTATTCTTCTGAAGGGGATGCAGCCGATATATTCTAAGCCCTGACAACTTTTGAACGATAACAAATACATCTTAAAAATATAGAGAAAGCATTTGAGAGAGAGAGAGTGATAAAATCTTTATTAGTAAATAGTTCGGGTCTATGATATTCAATGGAATATTAAAATTTTCAAAAAGATGAGAAGATCCTTATTCAAGTTAATTTGGAAAGATGGTCCTGTCAGTCGTATTTAATGATCAACTATAAATCTAAACAAGGCAACTGCTTCCCTCACTTTTGATAATTTAACCCTATCGATCCTACGAAGAAAACGATTTTAAAATTCTTCGGTTTTAAAATTCTTCGGTTATAAAATTATTTACAAAAAAAAAAAAAAAAACCCAAACCAAACCAAACAATGAATGCGCCTACGAAGCTAAATCTGTCAACTAACATTTATCTCACGCTCAAAGAATTTGTTTAAAAACAAAAATATTTATCTTCAAACTATTCGCTTTCAAAACAAGAGTTGGAATTATATAATCTACGAGGGTTGATATGCCATTAGACAAAATAACCAGCCAACCAAACAATAAAATTCTTAGGATTTAGAACAAAATAAACAAAAAACAAAAAAACAAAAAAATTTTTACCTAACCCCTCCGCACAGGAAGGATGTAACAGAAGGTCAATTTTTAAGCGGAGTTTAACAAGTGTGAATTCAGAGTTTTCCTTCTCCTAGATTGGTTGCCATATCAAAATTAAATAGCTCGGTCTACCCTATTATTTACCCCTAGCTGAAGAGAGAATATTTAGAAGCATAATTTCCCAAGGGTATTAACGCTATGTAAAACGCAAACAGCATCGTCCAAGATTTGAATTCTAGTCACTGTGTTCATTTCCTATGACGATACCAATTACACCACGAGCGCCTCATTCATCGTCCAGGATTTGAACCATCTTTATAAAATATCTCTATTCATTTTTAAAACTCTATTTCTTTAATTGGTGTCATGTTTCTCACCAGGAAATGCTGTAAAAATCGAAAATGTATAATTCGACATGGCAAAGTCAGGAGAATAGGGTGGATGAGGTATAACTTCCATATTCAAAGCCAAAATCGTTTTTCTGTGTGCGTTTTTATCACGTATGATCTTGCGATGTCCTGCAACAGTGGCATACTTTTCTAAGGAATAAAAATTGGTGTAGTGCTGTAAGGGGATGACATTATCACAGAAAATTCAATATTTTGTTTCAATTCGACACTTCACGAAAGGTAACACCCTTCATGACCCAAATCCGGTGGGTGGGGCTTAAAATACGCTGATGTAACTCCCGTAAAAGAGGAAGATCCCTAAAAAGAAAGGGGGGGAGGTCCCGGATATGACACCAAACTGTATCTGCTGGTGAGGCTCCACTTTTGGAGATCTGAAGAGTGTTGAGTAACTCTTCATTTCCATTACTTTCAGGTCTGATCCAAAGTGGCAATACCTGTAAGCTATGGGTCAAATAAACCTGTTAAAATTTTTTTTGTATTCGATAGGAACACTTGAATCTAAATGTTAATTATTAAATCTGTTTAAAGATTATTTGTATTCAATAGGAACATTTGAATCTAAATAACTGTTAATTATCAAATATGTTTAAAAATTATTTGCATTCGATAGGACCACTTGAATTTAAATAACTGTTAATTGTTAAATCTGTTTAAAAAGTATTTGTATTCGATAAGAACACTTGAATTTAAATAACTGTTAATTATCAAACCTGTTTAAAAATTATTTGTATTCGATAGGAACACTTGAATTTAAATAACTGTTAATTATCAAACCTGTTTAAAAATTATTTGTATTCGATAGGAACACTAGAATTTAAATAACTATTAATTATTAAACCTGTTTAAAAATTATTTGTATTTGATAGAACCACTTGAATTTAGATAACTGTTAATTATCAAATCTGTTTAAGAAGTATTTGTATTCGATAGGAACACTTGAATTTAAATTACTGTTAATTATTAAATATGTTTAAAAATTATTTGTATTCGATAGGAACACTTGAATCTAAACTGTTAATTATTTGTATCAAGAATAGTTACTCAAAGTTAGAATTGTTTACTCAGGATCATTATTAATTACTTGAAATCACATAACTATAAACTATAAACATATAACTGAGAACAAAAACTATGTGGAAACATCGACACAAAAATGTAAATATAAACGAAAAATTAACGCAATTCCCCAACCTCTTGGCACATATAACCCGACACGGATTGACATACTGTTAAAATCAATCAAGCAGTCAATCTGTAGAATAGAAATGGACTGTCCCATTAAATAATGGCAGCATTCATAGACAAGCATTGAACGACAAAAGTTACCTTCTCTGATAATATAAAAGGGCCCAGTCTTTAGAGGTAGAACTTTTTTTCTTGCACTTGATACTGATTAAAGTTATGAAATGTCAATACCACGACTTCTTTGTTGCTATTTTACCCTGTCAAGGGCGCCTCGGGTGGTATAATGGTTAGCAAGGTAGACTAGCAAATCTACACGAGAGAGTTCGAGTCTCATTGGATGCTCCGTTTACACGGCCTTGTGCCGCAACAAAGCTTTCCTAAATTACTACTTTACATAGTCAATCACAATTGTTTACTTTGCATTATTTCTTGGAAAAAAATTTCTCCAAAGTAAGAAATAAAATGTTCGTTCTTGAAAACCTTATTTTCAATTGCTATCGTCTGTTCGGTCGTTCTTATGCCATTGTCAATTCTTTAGATACTTAATCAAGGGAAAATATCTCTATCCAGTCGCATTAGTAACCATTAAATACAAGTAAATCTTTAATGCCATTTCAACATTACGGAATGTAGAAGTTAATCTATTGTTTACTACGAGAGTGTAGATCTGTGTTGTAGCCGTGAACTAAGAAACTTAAGTTGAAGAAATCTTTCAATTAATATGAACCATGAAAATGAGTTTAGATAAAACTTAGTTGGATTGTTTGTTTTTTTGTTTTTTGTGATGAACCTGCGTAGGTTATTCAATTCCAAGCCCATCCTAGAAGAAGGACAATAGTGGTACTATATAACCTATTGCTGGGTGGGGGAATAAGTAGGTTCATATTTTTCCCAAAAGATCGTAAGTGAACGTAATAGCACGACTTGACTTCAAAATCGCTAACCAAGACGCAGTCCAGCACGCTATTCACTACGCCAAGGGGACTCCTCAGTAAAATTTATTTGAAACGCTGCCTATTTTACTGGTTCTAAAATGGTTCATCATTTTAAGAAGAGATAATTAACATTTCTATTGTCTATGAAAATAATAAAAAAAAACTTTAGTATCAGGAAATGTTGGCAATGGTTTACTCAGTTTCGGTCGGAGGAAGTACGCTTAGCCTAACGGTTATCTTCACAAGATATAGAATCGACGACCTGAGTTCAAATCCTGGACAAGGTTGTTGGCGTTTTACTTAGCTAATGTCATTAGGAAAAATTTGGAGCACGTATATTTGTTTAGTTTTTAGATATTTCTATATTTTTCATCTAACTGATTTTTATATGTACGACTATGTACAACATGTATAGGAAGACAAATTGAAAAGCAAAGTAATCCAAAGGAAAGAATGTGTAGTGAAAGAAAGTTTCAATTTTAATAAACCATCATCAGGAGTTTAGAAATGATGATACCAAGTGTTGTTTGATAAACGATGGATGTTTAATGAAATACAAAAACAAGGGAGGAAATTATATATACAAAGAAAGGACGAACACACCGATCAATCAATAAATCAACCTTCTCGTTTCAAAAAAAATATCATGTGACTGTGTAAGGCAATGATGTAAAACAAATTGAATCATCAAGAGATATAACAGATTAAAAAGAAAAGAAAAGAAAAGAAAAGAAAAAAAGAAAAGAAAAGAAAAGAAAAAAGACGGATCAAGAGCAATAATGAAAGATTCTTTTTAAATATTTTTCAAGTCAACCTTCTCGTTTCTCGTACAATGTATTAACCACTGACATGTATTGCTCATAAGGATTAAGTTACCTACAATGCCTGCTGAGAGGCACTTAGCGTAACGGTTATCGTGGCATGAAATTGAATCAGAGACTCGAGTTCAAATCCTGGTCGAGACTGCGTTTCACTTCTCATTATTGCTCTTGGTCAGTCTTCCCCAGTTATGGAAAAATAGTAGGACAGACTGGGCTTTTCTTTTTTAGCTTTGGTAAGGCATCTTATCTCGAAAGAAAACTGAATTTAAACCAGCTGTACTTTGCTTACAAAATTGATCCTGTGTCGTATCCTGCCCGTGGGGAAGGGGTTGGGTAAATACATACTCAGTTTTGATCTGTAAAGCTGATCCTCAAATATTCCTTTTTTTTTGGGGGGGACGACCGACTTTAAATGATAAAGACTCTTTATTGTTGTTGAAAAAAAAACTTTAAGCCGACAGAGTGATAAATAGCAGACCAATTCAATACAAACCATACAACAATTATTACCCACTTCCAAGAACTTGATATAAATGTCAAAACTTGGCCATTAGATGAAACCGCTTGTCAATTTAACCCGTGTCAACATCAATTCATCATTAAAGAACAACACATGTTTTTGCAGCATTCTTGAAAAAGAATAAACACCATTAAAAAAAGTGAGTTATTCATAAACATTCTGTGAAAAAAAAAAACAGAATGTTAACGGCCCAAAGAAAATTATCTAACTTAGTGTTACAACCTGATCAGGTAATACTTTGTGTTTAGTGGGTTACGAAGATTGATTGATTGATTGATTTTAACGGCTTGTCAACTCGTCTAGGGTTATTTTATAGCTAAAGGTTAGAGGATAGCGTTCATATTTACACTTTTTTTGTATAGTTATTTCTTAAGAGGTACTTTTGTTTGCATATGGTTATGTGATATCAAGTATTCCTTATCCAAATAATTTTCACACAGTTGTATGGCTTTAAGTAACCAACAATAACAATATTTAGTAAATAATTGCACAGTTCTATTTGACCCATAGATCACATCCTAACAGGTAATACAGCTCACAGTCAGGGTGGATCTGGAAGTAATAATAACGAAAAGGTACTACACTGTCATACCCTGGAAATACCCTGGACACACTTTTTAGAGGAGTCTTTCCACTATGAAAAGAATACAGTCAGAAAATTCCTGACTAAAAGAGCAAATATTTACTTCTGGTTAGTCTTGTAAAAATAATTATATTTCTTTAACTTTTTTCCTTTTGAAAATATCATTGGATGATTGACGATAACCGAAGCCTAATGACCTACAAGATCTTAACCCAACTAGAATCGATGCGAGATACAATATTTCAACGAACTAATTCACTTGTTATCTCAGTTATAAATGAAAGTTTTCTTTATAAATGAATTGGAAGAGGTGGACTGATCTCTTTGTCACAACGATTACTAGATTTAAGAACAATCAACTTCTTTTATGAGGATGTTTAAAGAATTACTGTTTTACAACTAAAACTTCCTGTTTAGATAACTTGCAGACTTTCTGTGTTTCTTAGAATCAACTTCAACCCTATCTATAAAACTTTAGAATCACATCACAATTCGTTTCAGCGATGACGAAATTTGCATTAAAGATTAGTAATGCCAAGAAAAATTCATCAAAAATATTATAAACAGTTTTTATAATAAAAATATTCGTATATAACAAATCAAAGAAAATTTCTACAAATGCTTTAAATTTGTTAATTTGTTACTGATTGCATGTTTTTTTTTCATGCTTGAAAAGTTCTGAAAATTTTTTATTATCCTAGGATTTTATAAGGACCTTATATATATATATATATATATATATATATATATATATATATATGTGTGTGTGTGTGTGTGTGTGTGTGTGTGTGTTAAGCGACAAAAGCAAAAATCGCCATTTTTGGATCATAACAGTCCGTTATTTATTGACAGTCTGATGAAACTTATTTTGTTTTTTTTGGTGGGGCTAATGCGTTCGATTTATGCGGCAAATCTATGACAAGACTTGAGTAAACATCCTATAATCGACTAATACGTCAACATAATCTACTATCTCATTCTCATCGGCCTAATGAGTAGAGTGTTCGCTAGTGGTCCGGCAGACCGGGGTTCTATCCCAGGTCGAATCATACCAAAGACTCAAAAACGGTACTTGATACCGCTTTGCTTAACACCCAGCATTATAAGGTAAGGATCAAGGGTAAAGTGGGACAATCCAGTGAAAGGAGTAGCGCCATCCCCTACACCTCGGTGTAGTAGCAATTGAAAAGGGAGCCTTCGGGTCACCCTCGATTACGGTCGCCAACAACTTTATATATATATATATATATACATCAAATATGTACTTTGCACTATTTATAAATAAAGAGTTCTCAATATCGGTGATAGAGCATATATATCTAAGTTAGGATAGCGGAGATACAGTCAACGGCGATGGGTGACTGTCAGTTTCCCGCTTATATGATCATCCGACCATTGATCGCATTGGCGAGAAACCGACAGTCAGAAAGCATCGTTAACTCTTTATTTACGGTATGCTAACTAATATATATATATATATATATATATACATATACATACAAATAAATTTTTGGGACTAAAAGGAACATCGTAATAGATTATCTCTTTCCATTTGGTCGGAAATGGCAGTTATGATCCTAAATTGAACGATGGTGATCTCCAGTGACCTTTGCAGACAAGACCACCTACTGCACATTCCTCCTGAAGTCAAATTATCCGTATAAACTAATTTTCAGCTCCCAAGGTCCAACCATTTAGCCGCCCATACCACACATATCACCAAACTGTCATTAGCTTTATATATATATATATATATATACAAAATACCTTTGGGAAAGAGATAAACTCGAGCTATGGGTTAAATAATACCATTACATATCTTCTATAAGAATGTCTCTGGTATTAAATAACCCACGAGGGTTGATATGCTGTTGAACAAAGAATATAAATATGTATGTCTGTGTATGTGTGTGTGTCTGTATGTGACTGTCCCTTAGCAAAAACGGCACTTCATACCGATATTTTTATTAGTTACACTGTATATGCAATTAAAGAATATAGCTGTTTTCAGTCCAATTTGCAATAGTGATAATTATATAAACTTAAATTTTGTACTGAATGTCATTTTTCATCATATAAATTCTCCATCTGATGGAAATAAATAGAACATTCTCATCAGAATTCTTTATTCTTTCTTAAACAGATATGTCATCATGAACCGCTGTTAAAATGGGAACACGGTCATCTTCGTACATGTGTGCATGGCACAGGGCCAAAGAATGCTAAGTGTTACTATGTTTCTTTTACGCTGATATATATCATTAATATTTCAAATACAGTCTTTAACCTTCTTCGGTTTTGGTTTCGGTTTCTTTGAGTAATGGCATATCAAACTTTGTGGATTATTCAATGCCAAACTCATCCATGTAGAAGAAAGGCAATGGTACTATTTAACCAATTGTGAGGGGATAAAGGAGTTCATGCCTTTCCCAAGGAGATTCGTCAGTAAGTGAACCTAATAGCGCGACTGGAGTTCGAACTCGCTTACTATGATGACACATCCTAACACGTTAGCTACCACGCCATGGGGACTCCCACCCACCTCACTTTAACCTTTTTGATGTGATAAAATTCATAAATGCTTGGCATATCAAAATCAGCGTTGACTGCGTAAAAAAAAGTGCGAAGAAAGGATATGTTAATGTTTAACCATTTGGGAGCGGCTGGTGAGACATCTGGCAAGAAAATCTTTTTTTGTTCTGAGTTTTTTTCTTCGTGAGGCAGTGAGTTGGAGGATACAAAACAGTCCGTACATAGCAAAAGCAATGAAGACAATTAAGGAGCAGTTGACGAGATAATTCGTGGAAAAATCATGTTGTACACAGTCAGGTCACGTTTAAAGCACTGGTTCCCGTTACATCGTTATTGTTAAGCAACAATGAGACTGCTTAGATCTTGAATGGGTAACCATTTAGGGAAAGTTGGCATAGTAAGCAATCTGAGAACGTTATGCTAAACAACGGTTGATGAATTCTATGATGTCTACCGCACACAGACACAGACACACAAATATGGGTGTATAAACTCTCTCTCTCTCTCTCCCTCTCTCACACACACACACAAACACACACGCATGCACGTTGTGTAATGGTTATCGTCGTAGGAAATGGACCCAGCGACACGAGTTCAAATCCTGGATGAAGCAGATTGCAATTCACATAGCACTAACATCTTTGGGAAATGTATGAATCCAATTATTCTCCCTCCACCTATGGGTAAATGGTAGGGCAGACTGGTTCTCTAGCCTTGGTTAGGCCACCAGTCTAGGAGAAAGAAAACTCTGAATTGAAACCTGTTAAACTCAGCCTCAAAATTGAGCTTGTGTCACATCCTGAGAGACAGAGAGAAAGAGACAGAGATACACATACACAAATATATATATATATATATATATATATATATATATAAAGTACTGCCCATGAATAAATACTCTCTTGCAATATTTTGTAAAAAGGGAATTTTCTTTTTAAATAAAAGATAGTAGGATTTTATAAATTTTAGTGAAACATTTCAGTCTGAAAACGTTTATTTTTTGGTATAGACAAAATGAATAGCGTGTTCAGCCATGGTCCGGAAAACTGGGGTTCAATCCCAGGTCGAGTCACTCAAAAAATGGTACATGATGCCGCTTTGCTTAACACTCAGCATTATAAGGTACAAATCAAGGGTAAGTGGAGCTATCAAGGGAAAAGAATTGAACCTTCCCCTATACCGAGGTTTAGTAGCTATTGAAAAGGGTGACTTCGAGTCGTCCTTAACGACCGTCGGTCAACTTACTTATATATATATATATATATATATATATATATATATATATAAAGGGAGACAGGGGGGAGAGAGAGAAAGATATCATAATGATTATCGTCGTAAGAAACTCTTGTTCAAATCCTAGAAAAGTTGTTTTCATTTTCAATCGTGCTAATGCTCTTATATATATATATATGTGTGTGTGTGTGTGTGTGTGTGTGTGTGTGTGTGTGTGTGTGTGTGTGTGTGCCAGCTAAAACTTTGAAAATCTGATTATGATAAAATTGTTTTGTCATGGTACCTAGTTTCCAACGTCTCCTTCCAACACGTCATCTTATATAACAGCCACAGAAATGGTACTGCTCATAAGCGACAACAATAAAAGTCGATACTATATTTGGTTTGCGCACGCGTTCTAAATTCTCTGAACTTTTCCGTTGCACCTGAATATATATATATATATATATATATATATATATATATATATATATATATATATATATATATATGTATATATATATATATATATGTATATATATATATATATATATATATATATATATATATATATATATATAAAGGTTATAGATATTGAAGTGATCCAGTGATAACACTGGGGTCACTGGTTCGAGTTGAGCCAAGGGCAATGAAATTCGCATCTAGCATTTGCTTCAACGGGACGCCGGATGTACATTTTCGGGAAATAGGTCAATGCGCCGAACTATTTGCAAAAGGGTAAAATCCACAGCATACAAGAGGGGGAAAATGAACGGAAGATGATTCATCACTTTCCCGCGGCATCGGCGGGGGCGGCGGCCACTAAGTAGAAATAGCCCGACCATTTTGAATCTACGCTTACACCTCGTCTTTTTTGGAATGAAAGTACAAAACTGAAACAAACCATGAAATTATTGCTGAATTTTAAGCCTGAGAAAAAAAAAAATCTCTCTCCGTAGGATGACAAAAAATATAAAATAAAAGAATTCATAATATTTTTTAAAAGAAATTACTCGACCGAAAAAACAAAAATGTGAAGAAAAACAACTTTACGAACTGGTCAGAAGACCAACTAAGAACATTGCACAAGGCATGGTTACACAGACAAAATCTAATGCGAGAAATGGACTCATTATTAAAAGCACTTCAGCTTTGGTTTGGTTTCTTTGTTTAATGGCATATCAACATTTGTAGGTTATTTAATGCCAAAGCCATTCTCCTTGAAGAACAGTAGTGGTACTATTTAACCCTTGCTAGGACGATAAGGGGGTTCATACCTTTCCCAAGTGTATTTGCCCGAAAGTGAACGTAATAGCGCGACTAGAGTACGAACTCGCTTACTACGATTCTGCAGTCCATCGCTTTAAACATTACACCACGAGGACACCCCCAATAGCACTTCAAATAACTCATTAAGTTGATGGTGATAGCAACGATGGTTGGTGCTCTTGGAACGATCCCTAAAGGCTTGGTAAAGGGGCTGGAAGAGTTGGAAATCCAAGCGGAGACCGTCCAAACTACAGCATAACGAAGATCAGCCAGAATACTGAGAAGAGTCCTGGAGACATACTGAAACTTGCCGTCACTCTGACTGTTGTGAAAAACTCGAAGGGAATAATAATAATTATAATAATAATCTTGCCTGAGAACTGAAAAATCAGTGGAATATGAAGGTGACGGTGATATCAATTGTAATTGTCCCACTGGGAATGATCCCCAAAGTCTTGGAAAAGAGACTGAAGGAATTGGAAATCATATGAAGACGAGAGACTATACAAACTTCAGTATTGTTAAGATCTGCTACGATGTCACTGCCCGGAAAGTTAGCCACTACGCCACGGAGGTAGAGGAATCTGCCAACATATTGAAAGGAAAATATCAAAGCTTCTAAAATGGGTTCCTGGGTTCAATCCCAGGTCGAGTCATACCAAAGACTTTAAAAATGGAACTTGATACCACCTTGCTTAACACTCAGCATTATAAGGTACGGTTCAAGGGTAAAGTGGAGCAATCCAGGGAATGGAGTAGCGCCCTCCCCTACACCTTGGTGTAGTAGCTATCGAAAAGGGAGCCTTCGGGTCACCCTCGACTAAAGGGAGATAACTTTACTTACTTTACTTTCTTGTATGCCAGAAAAATTAACTGCCCAAACTCAAAGCACAGACATTCTCACCGCTTGTTTCCATCGAACTGGCCTCAAGACTTACATCTGTCTATCAAATGCCTCTTTCTCTCGGGTGGGTGAACGGAGACCATTTTACGGGGGCACAGCATTTTGGTTTCTTTTTTCTTCGTTTTTTTTAATGGCATATCAATCTTTGTAGGTTATTTAACATCAAAGCCATCCTTCCTGAAGAACAGTAGTGGTACTCTTTAACCCATAGCTGGGAGGGTAAGGGGGACCATACCTTTCCCTAGAGGTTAAGTCCGAAAGTGAAAGTAATAGCGCGACTGGAGTTCGAACTCGCTTACTACGATTCCGCAGTCCATCGCTTAAACCATTACACCACGAAGATATAAATAGTCTTTCCTATTCATTTCATGTTACGTTGGGAAGATGCTATTCTGGATAGAATTTTCAACCAATCAAGCACTGTCATTTTTCTATCCAGAACAGCATCATTCTGACGTAACATGAAATGAGCACGAAAATGTCTTCGTGTAACAATTACTGATTTACCAGTCCTGAAAAACTTTTTAACAACGAACAGACAGTGAATACCGATCCAAGCCATTATCGTAACTGATCATATCTGAAAAAATTGTAAGATGTTATTGTTTTTACTTTAAATATTCGGACTATTGACTTCATCTTCGTTGTTATACTCACAATGTTACGGCCGATATGTCCTTCGGCCTCTTTCAGGTGTTTCATATTGAACATCTTTTCGCCAGGATTCAGTTAACTATTTGTATCTCAAAGTCCCTGAGAGTTTTATGCCTTTCTTTCTGTAGGACGGATTCTAGTTTGTGTATTCAGAGTTTTCCTTCTCCTAGACTAGTTGCCTCACGAAGGCTGAAGAACTTAGTCTGTCCTACTATTTACCTATAGCTGGAGGGAGAATAATTGGATTCATACCTTTCCCAAGTGTATTAGTGCTATGTGAAATGCAATCAGTCACGTCCAGGGTTTGAACTCGTGTCGCCGTGTCCATTTCCTACGACGATAACCATTACACCACGGGCATCTCCTTCTACACCACGGGCACCTCCTTCTAGTTTGTGTATATATCATTTGTCAGAGAGGCCAAATTTTAATATCTTGCACAATTCCCAGTTGATCACTTTTCACACCCAGTCGTGTCTAGTCTCGAACTCCTTTTGCGCTAATTTGCTGCATTCGCTTAAAATGTGATTAATCGTTTCGTCTTTGTCACCATACGACCTACATTTACTATTCTGTAGCCTATTATCGATTTTCACTTTAATATGACTGTCTACTTTCTCCTTTCTGGTATAATGTACAAAATACTTAGATATCTCATAGATTAGTTGACATATCTGGTCACCGAATCTACTGTTTGGAGGGCGCACTAAACGTAACAGTTCTCGTGGCAGAAAGTGGAATTCGTGACCCGAGATCAAATACAGGACGATACTGTTAGCATTTCACTTTGTATTAATGCCTTTATTTGTCTCTGCCTCCCACCAGACAGGACTTGACACAAGGTCAATGACCCGAAGGTCGATTATAGTTGGGATTAGGGAGGAGAAGCTCGGACACGAGCTGAGGCTCGAGCCCTGCTGGACTATGCTGGTCATCGACCCAGTCAGTGCAATGTCGGCCTGATGAGCCTTGCTGGTTATTGACCCAAATCTGGGTCCAGACACGTATGCCTGATTATAGCTTAAACTTGACAGCAAGGTCAAGTGCTATACAAGGGTGACAAAGGTGTCAATGATGCAGCTCGCCCACCCGAAGGTGCCCCAGCCGAAGCTCTGTATTAATGCCCTTGGAAAAGCATGAATAGTCCTCTTCTCCACCCCCACCAGCTATGCGTAATTAGTAAGGCAGCCTAGGTTCTTTAACCTTGTTTTGGCAACCAGTCTAGAAGAATGAAAACTCGGAATTCGAACCAGGAGTACTCCAGTGAAAAATGACATTGTATCATATCCTGCTTGCAGCGTAGGGGTTGGTAAATACAGGCTTGAAGGATCTGCAGTTATCTATCTACAGTTTAGATACATCTCTGCTGCATCAATATAAAAGTCTTTAAAACGTATTTGAACAGTAGATGACCAGCGAATTATTATGGAATATAATGGTAACACGTTCATCTTTGCTTCACGGTAGGTTCTCAAATCTGATTAATTAATCTTAGCTTAGTTTTGGCATGAAGCCGTGATCATAGAGTACACAATGAGCATTGACCTTACCTAGCAGAAGTAATGATTGGCGAGAAAAGTTTCTTAACTATAGCCACACAACAGGATGCCCTAGGTGCTCAGATTAAATTTTTGAAGTTAGTATTTTCATTTTTATTGGTTTGTATATAACAGACTTTATTTAGTCGATTTAACTCTTTTTAGACCGATGTTATCGGCAGCTGACGGTACATTTCATTAATTAGAATATAAGTTTGAATTACCTTAAATTTCCTTGACACCTATCAAGTTTTGGGTGGATTTTTGTCGACCTCATAAACTCCAAACTCCGCTGTAAATAACACCAGATTTTGAAAAGCACTTCCCGTTTTTTTTTTTTTGTTTTTGTTTTTTTTTGTTTTTACAAATCAGCCACGCCCACGATAAGAAAAATACATCCTTCTCATTGGCTGAGCTGAATAACAAGGCAAATAGAAAAAAAAAAATGTGTCGTCTTAGTCATCAGCACCGACTCTTTTGATTTTTGTTTTTGAGATTTTTTTTGTTTTTTATCCTGTTTCTTAAAAAGAGATATACTTATGTATTGTATATGGGAATCATTTATATGAATTATGCATATATGACATAATTATCATGTTTTTCATTGTGTTAATAAGGTATAAACTTATATATTATATATGAAAATTATTGATATGAATTATACACATATGTTTTTGTTCTTTTTTTTATAATATATATACTTATATACTTATGTAATGTATATGATAAATATTTGTATGAATTATACATATATGGCATAATTTTCCTGCTTTTTTAAATAAGATATATACTTATATATTACATATGAAAATGACTTATATGAATTATATATATATATGGCATAATAATCTTTTTTTTTCTTAAAGGAAAAAATAACTTTTCACATAATCAATTATCCAACATATTTTCAAGATTATTTACAATGTAGTGATCATATATCTCAATTCCGATATAATTATGAAATACCCAAAGTACTAATATAAATTTTATGTTTATATTCGTATACAGACGTGCAAATTGACAAACTATGATGAAGATGACTCATAACTTATTATTATCATTAATGCTTTCATTTGTTCTTGTGTTTATCTGTCTATATAATAGCAGGTTTATGTAATAAAACTGCTGGATTTAATGTGATATATCGGGCATCCACCAAACGAGGAGGTGCCCGTAATGGTGTAATGGTTATTGTCGTAGGAAATGGACACAGCGACACGAGTTCAAATCCTGGACGAGGCTGATTGCATTTCACATAGCACTAATACTCTTGGAAAAGGTATGAATCCAGTTATTCTCCCTCCAGTTATGGGTAAATAGTAGGACAAACTAGGTTCTTCAGCCTTGGTGAGGCAACTAGTCTAGGAGAAGGAAAACTCTGAATTCAAACCAGTTAAAAAATTGACCTTGTGTGATATCCTGCCTGAGCGGAGGGGTTGGTAATAAATAGGATATACCAAACGAGGCTTGAGTGTCTAGTTTAGAATGATACAAATTCTTCTAACTGTTACACTATTGGATTAATAAATATCTTCCGTGCTTATAGTCACAAAGAAAACCCAATTTGATTGAATTGTTTAAACAACAATAAAGTATTACATCTCGCACATTATCAAGGATTTGTTTCTAATGTAGTGGAAAAAATAACTCTTAAAGTTACTTATAGTTCAAATCTATATTTTATGATAAAAATAAGCGGTGAAGTGAATAAATCAAACACCTACAACGGGTTTAGTCGTAATATTTCGTTTTTTATTCAAGAACTTCTTTAGACTAAAAATTTTGTCTTAAGACCCTTTCCCTCCCTTTATTATTTTTTTTTTTTTTTAATTTTCACCACTATTTTATCTATTGCTAAAATATTGCTAAAATATCTATTGCTCCAATTGCTAAAATGTAGAAAAACTCAAAAAATCTTAGCCTGAAGAAGTTCTTCCTTGAATAAAGAACGAAATATTACTACTAAAGCCATTGTAAGAGTTTGATTTATCCACTTTTCCATTTATTTTTATCATTTTGTCAGATTCACCAAAATCTACCATTTCTGCATATTATTTTATCTATCTACGAGGGTCGTTCAAAATGTTCTAAACCTCAAAAAAAAAAAAAAAAAAAAAAGAAAAAAAAAAGGAAGAGCAGAGCAGAACACACACTATTTGTAGCAACATACTTCTATTTCTTAAAAAAAAACTAGAAAAATAAGGATTATTTTATCTAGTTTTATAGGTAGTGGTAATTTACTAAGCATTTTTGCT